>CANJKZ010000632.1:0-91380 GCA_947471745.1 Closterium sp. Naga37s-1 | reverse complement strand
CCGGTTGGTCCCACCGGTCCACAGGACCAACTGGCCGGTTGGTCCACCGGTCCACAGGACCAACTGGCCGGTTGTCCAACCGGTCCCAGGACCACAGGCCGGTTGGTCCACCGGTCCACAGGACCAACTGCCGGTTGGTCCAACCGGTCCACAGGACCAACTGGCCGGTTGGTCCAACCGGTCCACAGGACCATTGGCCGGTTGGTCCAACCGGTCCACAGACCAACTGGCCGTTTGGTCCAACCGTCCACAGGACCAACAGGCCGGTTGGTCCAACCTGGTCCACAGGACCAACTGGCCGTTGGTCCAACCGTCCACAGGACCAACAGGCCGTTGGTCCAACCGGTCCACAGGACCAACAGGCCGGTTGGTCCAACCTCCACAGACCAACAGCCGGTTGGTCCAACCGTTCCCACAGGACCAACTGGCCGTTGGTCCAACCGGTCCACAGGACCAACTGGCCGGTTTGTCCAACCGGTCCACAGGACCAACAGGCCGTTTGGTCCCAACCGGTCCACAGGACCAACAGGCCGGTTGGTCCAACCGGTCCACAGGACCATGGGCCGGTTTGGTCCAACCGGTCCACAGGACCAACAGGCCGGTTTGTCCAACCGGTCCACACAGACCAACAGGCCGGTTGGTCCAACCGGTCCACAGGACCAACTGGCCGGTTGGTCCAACCGGTCCACAGGACCAACTGGCCGGTTGGTCCCACCGGTCCACAGGACCAACTGCCGGTTGGTCCAACCGGTCCACACAGACCAACTGGCCGTTGGTCCAACCGGTCCACAGGACCAACAGGCCGGTTGGTCCAACCGTCCACAGGACCAACTGGCCGGTTGGTCCAACCGTCCACAGGACCAACAGGCCGTTGGTCCAACCGGTCCACAGGACCAACAGGCCGGTTGGTCCAACCGGTCCACAGGACCAACAGGCCGGTTGGTCCAACCGTCCACAGGACCAACGGCCGTTGGTCCAACCGGTCCACAGGACCAACAGGCCGGTTGGTCCAACCGGTCCACAGGACCAACTGGCCCGTTTGTCCAACCGGTCCACAGGACCAACAGGCCGGTTGGTCCAACCGGTCCACAGGACCAACTGGCCGGTTGGTCCAACCGGTCCACAGGACCAACTGGCCGGTTGGTCCAACCGGTCCACAGACCAACAGGCCGGTTGGTCCAACCGGTCCACAGGACCAACAGGCCGGTTGGTCCAACCGGTCCACAGACCAACAGGCCGGTTGGTCCAACCGGTCCACAGGACCAACAGGCCGGTTGGTCCAACCGGTCCACAGGACCAACAGGCCGGTTGGTCCAACCGGTCCCACAGGACCAACAGGCCGGTTGGTCCAACCGGTCCACAGGACCAACAGGCCGGTTGGTCCAAACCGGTCCACAGGACCAACTGGCCGGTTGGTCCAACCGGTCCCAGGACCAACAGGCCGGTTGGTCCAACCGGTCCACAGGACCAACAGGCCGGTTGGTCCAACCGGTCCACAGGACCAACAGGCCGGTTGGTCCAACCGGTCCACAGGACCAACAGGCCGGTTGGTCCAACCGGTCCACAGACCAACAGGCCGGTTGGTCCAACCGGTCCACAGGACCAACAGGCCGGTTGGTCCAACCGGTCCACAGGACCAACAGGCCGGTTGGTCCAACCGGTCCACAGGACCAACAGGCCGGTTGGTCCACAACCGGTCCACAGGACCAACTGGCCGGTTGGTCCAACCGGTCCACAGGACCAACAGGCCGGTTGGTCCAACCGGTCCACAGGACCAACAGGCCGGTTGGTCCAACCGGTCCACAGGACCAACAGGCCGGTTGGTCCAACCGGTCCACAGGACCAACAGGCCGGTTGGTCCAACCGGTCCACAGGACCAACAGGCCGTTGGTCCAACCGGTCCACAGGACCAACAGGCCGGTTGGTCCAACCGGTCCACAGGACCAACTGGCCGTTGGTCCAACCGGTCCACACACCAACTGGCCGGTTGGTCCAACCGGTCCACAGGACCAACAGGCCGTTGGTCCAACCGGTCCACAGGACCAACAGGCCGGTTGGTCCAACCGGTCCACAGGACCAACTGGCCGTTGGTCCAACCGGTCCACAGGACCAACAGGCCGGTTGGTCCAACCGGTCCACAGGACCAACAGGCCGGTTGGTCCAACCGGTCCACAGGACCAACTGGCCGGTTGGTCCAACCGGTCCACAGGACCAACAGGCCGTTGGTCCAACCGGTCCACAGGACCAACAGGCCGGTTGGTCCAACCGGTCCACAGGACCAACTGGCCGGTTGGTCCAACCGGTCCACAGGACCAACAGGCCGGTTGGTCCAACCGGTCCACAGGACCAACAGGCCGGTTGGTCCAACCGGTCCACAGACCAACAGGCCGTTTGGTCCAACCGGTCCACAGGACCAACTGGCCGGTTGGTCCAACCGGTCCACAGGACCAACAGGCCGGTTGGTCCAACCGGTCCACAGGACCAACAGGCCGGTTGGTCCAACCGGTCCACAGGACCAACAGGCCGGTTGGTCCAACCGGTCCACAGGACCAACAGGCCGGTTGGTCCAACCGGTCCCAGGACCAACTGGCCGGTTGGTCCAACCGGTCCACAGGACCAACAGGCCGGTTGGTCCAACCGGTCCACAGGACCAACAGGCCGGTTGGTCCAACCGGTCCCAGGACCAACTGGCCGGTTGGTCCAACCGGTCCACAGGACCAACTGGCCGGTTGGTCCAACCGGTCCACAGGACCAACTGGCCGGTTGGTCCAACCGGTCCACAGGACCAACAGGCCGGTTGGTCCAACCGGTCCACAGGACCAACAGGCCGGTTGGTCCAACCGGTCCACAGACCAACTGGCCGGTTGGTCCAACCGGTCCACAGGACCAACAGGCCGGTTGGTCCAACCGGTCCACAGGACCAACAGGCCGGTTGGTCCAACCGGTCCACAGGACCAACAGGCCGGTTGGTCCAACCGGTCCACAGGACCAACTGGCCGGTTGGTCCAACCGGTCCACAGGACCAACTGGCCGGTTGGTCCAACCGGTCCACAGGACCAACAGGCCGGTTGGTCCAACCGGTCCACAGGACCAACAGGCCGGTTGGTCCAACCGGTCCACAGGACCAACAGGCCGGTTGGTCCAACCGGTCCACAGGACCAACAGGCCGGTTGGTCCAACCGGTCCACAGGACCAACAGGCCGGTTGGTCCAACCGGTCCACAGGACCAACAGGCCGGTTGGTCCAACCGGTCCACAGGACCAACAGGCCGGTTGGTCCAACCGGTCCACAGGACCAACAGGCCGGTTGGTCCAACCGGTCCACAGGACCAACAGGCCGGTTGGTCCAACCGGTCCACAGGACCAACAGGCCGGTTGGTCCAACCGGTCCACAGGACCAACAGGCCGGTTGGTCCAACCGGTCCACAGGACCAACAGGCCGGTTGGTCCAACCGGTCCACAGGACCAACAGGCCGGTTGGTCCAACCGGTCCACAGGACCAACAGGCCGGTTGGTCCAACCGGTCCACAGGACCAACTGGCCGGTTGGTCCAACCGGTCCACAGGACCAACAGGCCGGTTGGTCCAACCGGTCCACAGGACCAACAGGCCGGTTGGTCCAACCGGTCCACAGGACCAACAGGCCGGTTGGTCCAACCGGTCCACAGGACCAACAGGCCGGTTGGTCCAACCGGTCCACAGGACCACAAGCCGGTTGGTCCAACCGGTCCACAGGACCAACTGGCCGGTTGGTCCAACCGGTCCACAGGACCAACTGGCCGGTTGGTCCAACCGGTCCACAGGACCAACAGGCCGGTTGGTCCAACCGGTCCACAGGACCAACAGGCCGGTTGGTCCAACCGGTCCACAGACCAACAGGCCGGTTGGTCCAACCGGTCCACAGGACCAACAGGCCGGTTGGTCCAACCGGTCCACAGGACCAACAGGCCGGTTGGTCCAACCGGTCCACAGGACCAACAGGCCGGTTGGTCCAACCGGTCCACAGGACCAACAGGCCGGTTGGTCCAACCGGTCCACAGGACCAACAGGCCGGTTGGTCCAACCGGTCCACAGGACCAACAGGCCGGTTGGTCCAACCGGTCCACAGGACCAACAGGCCGGTTGGTCCAACCGGTCCACAGGACCAACAGGCCGGTTGGTCCAACCGGTCCACAGGACCAACAGGCCGGTTGGTCCAACCGGTCCACAGGACCAACAGCCGGTTGGTCCAACCGGTCCACAGGACCAACAGGCCGGTTGGTCCAACCGGTCCACAGGACCAACTGGCCGGTTGGTCCAACCGGTCCACAGGACCAACAGGCCGGTTGGTCCAACCGGTCCACAGGACCAACAGGCCGGTTGGTCCAACCGGTCCACAGGACCAACAGGCCGGTTGGTCCAACCGGTCCACAGGACCAACTGGCCGGTTGGTCCAACCGGTCCACAGGACCAACAGGCCGGTTGGTCCAACCGGTCCACAGGACCAACAGGCCGGTTGGTCCAACCGGTCCACAGGACCAACAGGCCGGTTGGTCCAACCGGTCCACAGGACCAACAGGCCGGTTGGTCCAACCGGTCCACAGGACCAACAGGCCGTTGGTCCAACCGGTCCACAGGACCAACAGGCCGGTTGGTCCAACCGGTCCACAGGACCAACTGGCCGGTTGGTCCAACCGGTCCACAGGACCAACTGGCCGGTTGGTCCAACCGGTCCACAGGACCAACAGGCCGTTTGGTCCAACCGTCCACAGGACCAACAGGCCGGTTGGTCCAACCGGTCCACAGGACCAACAGGCCGGTTGGTCCAACCGGTCCACAGGACCAACAGGCCGGTTGGTCCAACCGGTCCCACAGGACCAACAGGCCGGTTGGTCCAACCGGTCCACAGGACCAACAGGCCGTTGGTCCAACCGGTCCACAGGACCAACAGGCCGTTGGTCCAACCGGTCCACAGGACCAACAGGCCCGTTGGTCCAACCGGTCCACAGGACCAACTGGCCGGTTGGTCCAACCGGTCCACAGGACCAACTGCCGGTTGGTCCAACCGGTCCACAGGACCAACAGGCCGGTTGGTCCAACCGGTCCACAGGACCAACAGGCCGGTTGGTCCAACCGGTCCACAGGACCAACAGGCCGGTTGGTCCAACCGGTCCACAGGACCAACAGGCCGGTTGGTCCAACCGGTCCCAGGACCAACAGGCCGGTTGGTCCAACCGGTCCACAGGACCAACAGGCCGGTTGGTCCAACCGGTCCACAGGACCAACAGGCCGGTTGGTCCAACCGGTCCACAGGACCAACAGGCCGGTTGGTCCAACCGGTCCACAGGACCAACTGGCCGGTTGGTCCAACCGGTCCACAGGACCAACAGGCCGGTTGGTCCAACCGGTCCACAGGACCAACAGGCCGGTTGGTCCAACCGGTCCACAGGACCAACAGGCCGGTTGGTCCAACCGGTCCACAGGACCAACAGGCCGGTTGGTCCAACCGGTCCACAGGACCAACTGGCCGGTTGGTCCAACCGGTCCACAGGACCAACAGGCCGGTTGGTCCAACCGGTCCACAGGACCAACAGGCCGGTTGGTCCAACCGGTCCACAGGACCAACTGGCCGGTTGGTCCAACGGTCCACAGGACCAACTGGCCGGTTGGTCCAACCGGTCCACAGGACCAACAGGCCGGTTGGTCCAACCGGTCCACAGGACCAAGGCCGGTTGGTCCAACCGGTCCACAGGACCAACAGGCCGGTTGGTCCAACCGGTCCACAGGACCAACAGGCCGGTTGGTCCAACCGGTCCACAGGACCAACAGGCCGGTTGGTCCAACCGGTCCACAGGACCAACAGGCCGGTTGGTCCAACCGGTCCACAGGACCAACTGGCCGGTTGGTCCAACCGGTCCACAGGACCAACAGGCCGGTTGGTCCAACCGGTCCACAGGACCAACAGGCCGGTTGGTCCAACCGGTCCACAGGACCAACAGGCCGGTTGGTCCAACCGGTCCACAGGACCAACAGGCCGGTTGGTCCAACCGGTCCACAGGACCAACAGGCCGGTTGGTCCAACCGGTCCACAGGACCAACTGGCCGGTTGGTCCAACCGGTCCACAGGACCAACAGGCCGGTTGGTCCAACCGGTCCACAGGACCAACAGGCCGGTTGGTCCAACCGGTCCACAGGACCAACAGGCCGGTTGGTCCAACCGGTCCACAGGACCAACAGGCCGGTTGGTCCAACCGGTCCACAGGACCAACAGGCCGGTTGGTCCAACCGGTCCACAGGACCAACTGGCCGGTTGGTCCAACCGGTCCACAGGACCAACAGGCCGGTTGGTCCAACCGGTCCACAGGACCAACAGGCCGGTTGGTCCAACCGGTCCACAGGACCAACAGGCCGGTTGGTCCAACCGGTCCACAGGACCAACAGGCCGGTTGGTCCAACCGGTCCACAGGACCAACAGGCCGGTTGGTCCAACCGGTCCACAGGACCAACAGGCCGGTTGGTCCAACCGGTCCACAGGACCAACAGGCCGGTTGGTCCAACCGGTCCACAGGACCAACAGGCCGGTTGGTCCAACCGGTCCACAGGACCAACAGGCCGGTTGGTCCAACCGGTCCACAGGACCAACAGGCCGGTTGGTCCAACCGGTCCACAGGACCAACAGGCCGGTTGGTCCAACCGGTCCACAGGACCAACAGGCCGGTTGGTCCAACCGGTCCACAGGACCAACTGGCCGGTTGGTCCAACCGGTCCACAGGACCAACAGGCCGGTTGGTCCAACCGGTCCACAGGACCAACAGGCCGGTTGGTCCAACCGGTCCACAGGACCAACAGGCCGGTTGGTCCAACCGGTCCACAGGACCAACAGGCCGGTTGGTCCAACCGGTCCACAGGACCAACAGGCCGGTTGGTCCAACCGGTCCACAGGACCAACAGGCCGGTTGGTCCAACCGGTCCACAGGACCAACAGGCCGGTTGGTCCAACCGGTCCACAGGACCAACTGGCCGGTTGGTCCAACCGGTCCACAGGACCAACAGGCCGGTTGGTCCAACCGGTCCACAGGACCAACAGGCCGGTTGGTCCAACCGGTCCACAGGACCAACAGGCCGGTTGGTCCAACCGGTCCACAGGACCAACAGGCCGGTTGGTCCAACCGGTCCACAGGACCAACTGGCCGGTTGGTCCAACCGGTCCACAGGACCAACTGGCCGGTTGGTCCAACCGGTCCACAGGACCAACTGGCCGGTTGGTCCAACCGGTCCACAGGACCAACTGGCCGGTTGGTCCAACCGGTCCACAGGACCAACAGGCCGGTTGGTCCAACCGGTCCACAGGACCAACAGGCCGGTTGGTCCAACCGGTCCACAGGACCAACAGGCCGGTTGGTCCAACCGGTCCACAGGACCAACAGGCCGGTTGGTCCAACCGGTCCACAGGACCAACAGGCCGGTTGGTCCAACCGGTCCACAGGACCAACTGGCCGGTTGGTCCAACCGGTCCACAGGACCAACAGGCCGGTTGGTCCAACCGGTCCACAGGACCAACAGGCCGGTTGGTCCAACCGGTCCACAGGACCAACAGGCCGGTTGGTCCAACCGGTCCACAGGACCAACAGGCCGGTTGGTCCAACCGGTCCACAGGACCAACAGGCCGGTTGGTCCAACCGGTCCACAGGACCAACAGGCCGGTTGGTCCAACCGGTCCACAGGACCAACAGGCCGGTTGGTCCAACCGGTCCACAGGACCAACAGGCCGGTTGGTCCAACCGGTCCACAGGACCAACAGGCCGGTTGGTCCAACCGGTCCACAGGACCAACAGGCCGGTTGGTCCAACCGGTCCACAGGACCAACAGGCCGGTTGGTCCAACCGGTCCACAGGACCAACAGGCCGGTTGGTCCAACCGGTCCACAGGACCAACAGGCCGGTTGGTCCAACCGGTCCACAGGACCAACAGGCCGGTTGGTCCAACCGGTCCACAGGACCAACAGGCCGGTTGGTCCAACCGGTCCACAGGACCAACAGGCCGGTTGGTCCAACCGGTCCACAGGACCAACAGGCCGGTTGGTCCAACCGGTCCACAGGACCAACAGGCCGGTTGGTCCAACCGGTCCACAGGACCAACAGGCCGGTTGGTCCAACCGGTCCACAGGACCAACAGGCCGGTTGGTCCAACCGGTCCACAGGACCAACAGGCCGGTTGGTCCAACCGGTCCACAGGACCAACAGGCCGGTTGGTCCAACCGGTCCACAGGACCAACAGGCCGGTTGGTCCAACCGGTCCACAGGACCAACAGGCCGGTTGGTCCAACCGGTCCACAGGACCAACAGGCCGGTTGGTCCAACCGGTCCACAGGACCAACAGGCCGGTTGGTCCAACCGGTCCACAGGACCAACAGGCCGGTTGGTCCAACCGGTCCACAGGACCAACAGGCCGGTTGGTCCAACCGGTCCACAGGACCAACAGGCCGGTTGGTCCAACCGGTCCACAGGACCAACAGGCCGGTTGGTCCAACCGGTCCACAGGACCAACAGGCCGGTTGGTCCAACCGGTCCACAGGACCAACAGGCCGGTTGGTCCAACCGGTCCACAGGACCAACAGGCCGGTTGGTCCAACCGGTCCACAGGACCAACAGGCCGGTTGGTCCAACCGGTCCACAGGACCAACAGGCCGGTTGGTCCAACCGGTCCACAGGACCAACAGGCCGGTTGGTCCAACCGGTCCACAGGACCAACAGGCCGGTTGGTCCAACCGGTCCACAGGACCAACAGGCCGGTTGGTCCAACCGGTCCACAGGACCAACAGGCCGGTTGGTCCAACCGGTCCACAGGACCAACAGGCCGGTTGGTCCAACCGGTCCACAGGACCAACAGGCCGGTTGGTCCAACCGGTCCACAGGACCAACAGGCCGGTTGGTCCAACCGGTCCACAGGACCAACAGGCCGGTTGGTCCAACCGGTCCACAGGACCAACAGGCCGGTTGGTCCAACCGGTCCACAGGACCAACAGGCCGGTTGGTCCAACCGGTCCACAGGACCAACAGGCCGGTTGGTCCAACCGGTCCACAGGACCAACAGGCCGGTTGGTCCAACCGGTCCACAGGACCAACAGGCCGGTTGGTCCAACCGGTCCACAGGACCAACAGGCCGGTTGGTCCAACCGGTCCACAGGACCAACAGGCCGGTTGGTCCAACCGGTCCACAGGACCAACAGGCCGGTTGGTCCAACCGGTCCACAGGACCAACAGGCCGGTTGGTCCAACCGGTCCACAGGACCAACAGGCCGGTTGGTCCAACCGGTCCACAGGACCAACTGGCCGGTTGGTCCAACCGGTCCACAGGACCAACAGGCCGGTTGGTCCAACCGGTCCACAGGACCAACAGGCCGGTTGGTCCAACCGGTCCACAGGACCAACAGGCCGGTTGGTCCAACCGGTCCACAGGACCAACAGGCCGGTTGGTCCAACCGGTCCACAGGACCAACAGGCCGGTTGGTCCAACCGGTCCACAGGACCAACAGGCCGGTTGGTCCAACCGGTCCACAGGACCAACAGGCCGGTTGGTCCAACCGGTCCACAGGACCAACAGGCCGGTTGGTCCAACCGGTCCACAGGACCAACAGGCCGGTTGGTCCAACCGGTCCACAGGACCAACAGGCCGGTTGGTCCAACCGGTCCACAGGACCAACAGGCCGGTTGGTCCAACCGGTCCACAGGACCAACAGGCCGGTTGGTCCAACCGGTCCACAGGACCAACAGGCCGGTTGGTCCAACCGGTCCACAGGACCAACAGGCCGGTTGGTCCAACCGGTCCACAGGACCAACAGGCCGGTTGGTCCAACCGGTCCACAGGACCAACAGGCCGGTTGGTCCAACCGGTCCACAGGACCAACAGGCCGGTTGGTCCAACCGGTCCACAGGACCAACAGGCCGGTTGGTCCAACCGGTCCACAGGACCAACAGGCCGGTTGGTCCAACCGGTCCACAGGACCAACAGGCCGGTTGGTCCAACCGGTCCACAGGACCAACAGGCCGGTTGGTCCAACCGGTCCACAGGACCAACAGGCCGGTTGGTCCAACCGGTCCACAGGACCAACAGGCCGGTTGGTCCAACCGGTCCACAGGACCAACAGGCCGGTTGGTCCAACCGGTCCACAGGACCAACAGGCCGGTTGGTCCAACCGGTCCACAGGACCAACAGGCCGGTTGGTCCAACCGGTCCACAGGACCAACAGGCCGGTTGGTCCAACCGGTCCACAGGACCAACAGGCCGGTTGGTCCAACCGGTCCACAGGACCAACAGGCCGGTTGGTCCAACCGGTCCACAGGACCAACAGGCCGGTTGGTCCAACCGGTCCACAGGACCAACAGGCCGGTTGGTCCAACCGGTCCACAGGACCAACAGGCCGGTTGGTCCAACCGGTCCACAGGACCAACAGGCCGGTTGGTCCAACCGGTCCACAGGACCAACAGGCCGGTTGGTCCAACCGGTCCACAGGACCAACAGGCCGGTTGGTCCAACCGGTCCACAGGACCAACAGGCCGGTTGGTCCAACCGGTCCACAGGACCAACAGGCCGGTTGGTCCAACCGGTCCACAGGACCAACAGGCCGGTTGGTCCAACCGGTCCACAGGACCAACAGGCCGGTTGGTCCAACCGGTCCACAGGACCAACAGGCCGGTTGGTCCAACCGGTCCACAGGACCAACAGGCCGGTTGGTCCAACCGGTCCACAGGACCAACAGGCCGGTTGGTCCAACCGGTCCACAGGACCAACAGGCCGGTTGGTCCAACCGGTCCACAGGACCAACAGGCCGGTTGGTCCAACCGGTCCACAGGACCAACAGGCCGGTTGGTCCAACCGGTCCACAGGACCAACTGGCCGGTTGGTCCAACCGGTCCACAGGACCAACAGGCCGGTTGGTCCAACCGGTCCACAGGACCAACAGGCCGGTTGGTCCAACCGGTCCACAGGACCAACAGGCCGGTTGGTCCAACCGGTCCACAGGACCAACAGGCCGGTTGGTCCAACCGGTCCACAGGACCAACAGGCCGGTTGGTCCAACCGGTCCACAGGACCAACAGGCCGGTTGGTCCAACCGGTCCACAGGACCAACAGGCCGGTTGGTCCAACCGGTCCACAGGACCAACAGGCCGGTTGGTCCAACCGGTCCACAGGACCAACAGGCCGGTTGGTCCAACCGGTCCACAGGACCAACAGGCCGGTTGGTCCAACCGGTCCACAGGACCAACAGGCCGGTTGGTCCAACCGGTCCACAGGACCAACAGGCCGGTTGGTCCAACCGGTCCACAGGACCAACAGGCCGGTTGGTCCAACCGGTCCACAGGACCAACAGGCCGGTTGGTCCAACCGGTCCACAGGACCAACAGGCCGGTTGGTCCAACCGGTCCACAGGACCAACAGGCCGGTTGGTCCAACCGGTCCACAGGACCAACAGGCCGGTTGGTCCAACCGGTCCACAGGACCAACAGGCCGGTTGGTCCAACCGGTCCACAGGACCAACAGGCCGGTTGGTCCAACCGGTCCACAGGACCAACAGGCCGGTTGGTCCAACCGGTCCACAGGACCAACAGGCCGGTTGGTCCAACCGGTCCACAGGACCAACAGGCCGGTTGGTCCAACCGGTCCACAGGACCAACAGGCCGGTTGGTCCAACCGGTCCACAGGACCAACAGGCCGGTTGGTCCAACCGGTCCACAGGACCAACAGGCCGGTTGGTCCAACCGGTCCACAGGACCAACAGGCCGGTTGGTCCAACCGGTCCACAGGACCAACAGGCCGGTTGGTCCAACCGGTCCACAGGACCAACAGGCCGGTTGGTCCAACCGGTCCACAGGACCAACAGGCCGGTTGGTCCAACCGGTCCACAGGACCAACAGGCCGGTTGGTCCAACCGGTCCACAGGACCAACAGGCCGGTTGGTCCAACCGGTCCACAGGACCAACAGGCCGGTTGGTCCAACCGGTCCACAGGACCAACAGGCCGGTTGGTCCAACCGGTCCACAGGACCAACAGGCCGGTTGGTCCAACCGGTCCACAGGACCAACAGGCCGGTTGGTCCAACCGGTCCACAGGACCAACAGGCCGGTTGGTCCAACCGGTCCACAGGACCAACAGGCCGGTTGGTCCAACCGGTCCACAGGACCAACAGGCCGGTTGGTCCAACCGGTCCACAGGACCAACAGGCCGGTTGGTCCAACCGGTCCACAGGACCAACAGGCCGGTTGGTCCAACCGGTCCACAGGACCAACAGGCCGGTTGGTCCAACCGGTCCACAGGACCAACAGGCCGGTTGGTCCAACCGGTCCACAGGACCAACAGGCCGGTTGGTCCAACCGGTCCACAGGACCAACAGGCCGGTTGGTCCAACCGGTCCACAGGACCAACAGGCCGGTTGGTCCAACCGGTCCACAGGACCAACAGGCCGGTTGGTCCAACCGGTCCACAGGACCAACAGGCCGGTTGGTCCAACCGGTCCACAGGACCAACAGGCCGGTTGGTCCAACCGGTCCACAGGACCAACAGGCCGGTTGGTCCAACCGGTCCACAGGACCAACAGGCCGGTTGGTCCAACCGGTCCACAGGACCAACAGGCCGGTTGGTCCAACCGGTCCACAGGACCAACAGGCCGGTTGGTCCAACCGGTCCACAGGACCAACAGGCCGGTTGGTCCAACCGGTCCACAGGACCAACAGGCCGGTTGGTCCAACCGGTCCACAGGACCAACAGGCCGGTTGGTCCAACCGGTCCACAGGACCAACAGGCCGGTTGGTCCAACCGGTCCACAGGACCAACAGGCCGGTTGGTCCAACCGGTCCACAGGACCAACAGGCCGGTTGGTCCAACCGGTCCACAGGACCAACAGGCCGGTTGGTCCAACCGGTCCACAGGACCAACAGGCCGGTTGGTCCAACCGGTCCACAGGACCAACAGGCCGGTTGGTCCAACCGGTCCACAGGACCAACAGGCCGGTTGGTCCAACCGGTCCACAGGACCAACAGGCCGGTTGGTCCAACCGGTCCACAGGACCAACAGGCCGGTTGGTCCAACCGGTCCACAGGACCAACAGGCCGGTTGGTCCAACCGGTCCACAGGACCAACAGGCCGGTTGGTCCAACCGGTCCACAGGACCAACAGGCCGGTTGGTCCAACCGGTCCACAGGACCAACAGGCCGGTTGGTCCAACCGGTCCACAGGACCAACAGGCCGGTTGGTCCAACCGGTCCACAGGACCAACAGGCCGGTTGGTCCAACCGGTCCACAGGACCAACAGGCCGGTTGGTCCAACCGGTCCACAGGACCAACAGGCCGGTTGGTCCAACCGGTCCACAGGACCAACAGGCCGGTTGGTCCAACCGGTCCACAGGACCAACAGGCCGGTTGGTCCAACCGGTCCACAGGACCAACAGGCCGGTTGGTCCAACCGGTCCACAGGACCAACAGGCCGGTTGGTCCAACCGGTCCACAGGACCAACAGGCCGGTTGGTCCAACCGGTCCACAGGACCAACAGGCCGGTTGGTCCAACCGGTCCACAGGACCAACAGGCCGGTTGGTCCAACCGGTCCACAGGACCAACAGGCCGGTTGGTCCAACCGGTCCACAGGACCAACAGGCCGGTTGGTCCAACCGGTCCACAGGACCAACAGGCCGGTTGGTCCAACCGGTCCACAGGACCAACAGGCCGGTTGGTCCAACCGGTCCACAGGACCAACAGGCCGGTTGGTCCAACCGGTCCACAGGACCAACAGGCCGGTTGGTCCAACCGGTCCACAGGACCAACAGGCCGGTTGGTCCAACCGGTCCACAGGACCAACAGGCCGGTTGGTCCAACCGGTCCACAGGACCAACAGGCCGGTTGGTCCAACCGGTCCACAGGACCAACAGGCCGGTTGGTCCAACCGGTCCACAGGACCAACAGGCCGGTTGGTCCAACCGGTCCACAGGACCAACAGGCCGGTTGGTCCAACCGGTCCACAGGACCAACAGGCCGGTTGGTCCAACCGGTCCACAGGACCAACAGGCCGGTTGGTCCAACCGGTCCACAGGACCAACAGGCCGGTTGGTCCAACCGGTCCACAGGACCAACAGGCCGGTTGGTCCAACCGGTCCACAGGACCAACAGGCCGGTTGGTCCAACCGGTCCACAGGACCAACAGGCCGGTTGGTCCAACCGGTCCACAGGACCAACAGGCCGGTTGGTCCAACCGGTCCACAGGACCAACAGGCCGGTTGGTCCAACCGGTCCACAGGACCAACAGGCCGGTTGGTCCAACCGGTCCACAGGACCAACAGGCCGGTTGGTCCAACCGGTCCACAGGACCAACAGGCCGGTTGGTCCAACCGGTCCACAGGACCAACAGGCCGGTTGGTCCAACCGGTCCACAGGACCAACAGGCCGGTTGGTCCAACCGGTCCACAGGACCAACAGGCCGGTTGGTCCAACCGGTCCACAGGACCAACAGGCCGGTTGGTCCAACCGGTCCACAGGACCAACAGGCCGGTTGGTCCAACCGGTCCACAGGACCAACAGGCCGGTTGGTCCAACCGGTCCACAGGACCAACAGGCCGGTTGGTCCAACCGGTCCACAGGACCAACAGGCCGGTTGGTCCAACCGGTCCACAGGACCAACAGGCCGGTTGGTCCAACCGGTCCACAGGACCAACAGGCCGGTTGGTCCAACCGGTCCACAGGACCAACAGGCCGGTTGGTCCAACCGGTCCACAGGACCAACAGGCCGGTTGGTCCAACCGGTCCACAGGACCAACAGGCCGGTTGGTCCAACCGGTCCACAGGACCAACAGGCCGGTTGGTCCAACCGGTCCACAGGACCAACAGGCCGGTTGGTCCAACCGGTCCACAGGACCAACAGGCCGGTTGGTCCAACCGGTCCACAGGACCAACAGGCCGGTTGGTCCAACCGGTCCACAGGACCAACAGGCCGGTTGGTCCAACCGGTCCACAGGACCAACAGGCCGGTTGGTCCAACCGGTCCACAGGACCAACAGGCCGGTTGGTCCAACCGGTCCACAGGACCAACAGGCCGGTTGGTCCAACCGGTCCACAGGACCAACAGGCCGGTTGGTCCAACCGGTCCACAGGACCAACAGGCCGGTTGGTCCAACCGGTCCACAGGACCAACAGGCCGGTTGGTCCAACCGGTCCACAGGACCAACAGGCCGGTTGGTCCAACCGGTCCACAGGACCAACAGGCCGGTTGGTCCAACCGGTCCACAGGACCAACAGGCCGGTTGGTCCAACCGGTCCACAGGACCAACAGGCCGGTTGGTCCAACCGGTCCACAGGACCAACAGGCCGGTTGGTCCAACCGGTCCACAGGACCAACAGGCCGGTTGGTCCAACCGGTCCACAGGACCAACAGGCCGGTTGGTCCAACCGGTCCACAGGACCAACAGGCCGGTTGGTCCAACCGGTCCACAGGACCAACAGGCCGGTTGGTCCAACCGGTCCACAGGACCAACAGGCCGGTTGGTCCAACCGGTCCACAGGACCAACAGGCCGGTTGGTCCAACCGGTCCACAGGACCAACAGGCCGGTTGGTCCAACCGGTCCACAGGACCAACAGGCCGGTTGGTCCAACCGGTCCACAGGACCAACAGGCCGGTTGGTCCAACCGGTCCACAGGACCAACAGGCCGGTTGGTCCAACCGGTCCACAGGACCAACAGGCCGGTTGGTCCAACCGGTCCACAGGACCAACAGGCCGGTTGGTCCAACCGGTCCACAGGACCAACAGGCCGGTTGGTCCAACCGGTCCACAGGACCAACAGGCCGGTTGGTCCAACCGGTCCACAGGACCAACAGGCCGGTTGGTCCAACCGGTCCACAGGACCAACAGGCCGGTTGGTCCAACCGGTCCACAGGACCAACAGGCCGGTTGGTCCAACCGGTCCACAGGACCAACAGGCCGGTTGGTCCAACCGGTCCACAGGACCAACAGGCCGGTTGGTCCAACCGGTCCACAGGACCAACAGGCCGGTTGGTCCAACCGGTCCACAGGACCAACAGGCCGGTTGGTCCAACCGGTCCACAGGACCAACAGGCCGGTTGGTCCAACCGGTCCACAGGACCAACAGGCCGGTTGGTCCAACCGGTCCACAGGACCAACAGGCCGGTTGGTCCAACCGGTCCACAGGACCAACAGGCCGGTTGGTCCAACCGGTCCACAGGACCAACAGGCCGGTTGGTCCAACCGGTCCACAGGACCAACAGGCCGGTTGGTCCAACCGGTCCACAGGACCAACAGGCCGGTTGGTCCAACCGGTCCACAGGACCAACAGGCCGGTTGGTCCAACCGGTCCACAGGACCAACAGGCCGGTTGGTCCAACCGGTCCACAGGACCAACAGGCCGGTTGGTCCAACCGGTCCACAGGACCAACAGGCCGGTTGGTCCAACCGGTCCACAGGACCAACAGGCCGGTTGGTCCAACCGGTCCACAGGACCAACAGGCCGGTTGGTCCAACCGGTCCACAGGACCAACAGGCCGGTTGGTCCAACCGGTCCACAGGACCAACAGGCCGGTTGGTCCAACCGGTCCACAGGACCAACAGGCCGGTTGGTCCAACCGGTCCACAGGACCAACAGGCCGGTTGGTCCAACCGGTCCACAGGACCAACAGGCCGGTTGGTCCAACCGGTCCACAGGACCAACAGGCCGGTTGGTCCAACCGGTCCACAGGACCAACAGGCCGGTTGGTCCAACCGGTCCACAGGACCAACAGGCCGGTTGGTCCAACCGGTCCACAGGACCAACAGGCCGGTTGGTCCAACCGGTCCACAGGACCAACAGGCCGGTTGGTCCAACCGGTCCACAGGACCAACAGGCCGGTTGGTCCAACCGGTCCACAGGACCAACAGGCCGGTTGGTCCAACCGGTCCACAGGACCAACAGGCCGGTTGGTCCAACCGGTCCACAGGACCAACAGGCCGGTTGGTCCAACCGGTCCACAGGACCAACAGGCCGGTTGGTCCAACCGGTCCACAGGACCAACAGGCCGGTTGGTCCAACCGGTCCACAGGACCAACAGGCCGGTTGGTCCAACCGGTCCACAGGACCAACAGGCCGGTTGGTCCAACCGGTCCACAGGACCAACAGGCCGGTTGGTCCAACCGGTCCACAGGACCAACAGGCCGGTTGGTCCAACCGGTCCACAGGACCAACAGGCCGGTTGGTCCAACCGGTCCACAGGACCAACAGGCCGGTTGGTCCAACCGGTCCACAGGACCAACAGGCCGGTTGGTCCAACCGGTCCACAGGACCAACAGGCCGGTTGGTCCAACCGGTCCACAGGACCAACAGGCCGGTTGGTCCAACCGGTCCACAGGACCAACAGGCCGGTTGGTCCAACCGGTCCACAGGACCAACAGGCCGGTTGGTCCAACCGGTCCACAGGACCAACAGGCCGGTTGGTCCAACCGGTCCACAGGACCAACAGGCCGGTTGGTCCAACCGGTCCACAGGACCAACAGGCCGGTTGGTCCAACCGGTCCACAGGACCAACAGGCCGGTTGGTCCAACCGGTCCACAGGACCAACAGGCCGGTTGGTCCAACCGGTCCACAGGACCAACAGGCCGGTTGGTCCAACCGGTC
Organism: Closterium sp. Naga37s-1; assembly: GCA_947471745.1. Classification (NCBI taxonomy): domain Eukaryota; kingdom Viridiplantae; phylum Streptophyta; class Zygnematophyceae; order Desmidiales; family Closteriaceae; genus Closterium; species Closterium sp. Naga37s-1. Next base: position 73,756 of record CANJKZ010000632.1, on the reverse strand, counting down.
CACAGGACCAACAGGCCGGTTGGTCCAACCGGTCCACAGGACCAACAGGCCGGTTGGTCCAACCGGTCCACAGGACCAACAGGCCGGTTGGTCCAACCGGTCCACAGGACCAACAGGCCGGTTGGTCCAACCGGTCCACAGGACCAACAGGCCGGTTGGTCCAACCGGTCCACAGGACCAACAGGCCGGTTGGTCCAACCGGTCCACAGGACCAACAGGCCGGTTGGTCCAACCGGTCCACAGGACCAACAGGCCGGTTGGTCCAACCGGTCCACAGGACCAACAGGCCGGTTGGTCCAACCGGTCCACAGGACCAACAGGCCGGTTGGTCCAACCGGTCCACAGGACCAACAGGCCGGTTGGTCCAACCGGTCCACAGGACCAACAGGCCGGTTGGTCCAACCGGTCCACAGGACCAACAGGCCGGTTGGTCCAACCGGTCCACAGGACCAACAGGCCGGTTGGTCCAACCGGTCCACAGGACCAACAGGCCGGTTGGTCCAACCGGTCCACAGGACCAACAGGCCGGTTGGTCCAACCGGTCCACAGGACCAACAGGCCGGTTGGTCCAACCGGTCCACAGGACCAACAGGCCGGTTGGTCCAACCGGTCCACAGGACCAACAGGCCGGTTGGTCCAACCGGTCCACAGGACCAACAGGCCGGTTGGTCCAACCGGTCCACAGGACCAACAGGCCGGTTGGTCCAACCGGTCCACAGGACCAACAGGCCGGTTGGTCCAACCGGTCCACAGGACCAACAGGCCGGTTGGTCCAACCGGTCCACAGGACCAACAGGCCGGTTGGTCCAACCGGTCCACAGGACCAACAGGCCGGTTGGTCCAACCGGTCCACAGGACCAACAGGCCGGTTGGTCCAACCGGTCCACAGGACCAACAGGCCGGTTGGTCCAACCGGTCCACAGGACCAACAGGCCGGTTGGTCCAACCGGTCCACAGGACCAACAGGCCGGTTGGTCCAACCGGTCCACAGGACCAACAGGCCGGTTGGTCCAACCGGTCCACAGGACCAACAGGCCGGTTGGTCCAACCGGTCCACAGGACCAACAGGCCGGTTGGTCCAACCGGTCCACAGGACCAACAGGCCGGTTGGTCCAACCGGTCCACAGGACCAACAGGCCGGTTGGTCCAACCGGTCCACAGGACCAACAGGCCGGTTGGTCCAACCGGTCCACAGGACCAACAGGCCGGTTGGTCCAACCGGTCCACAGGACCAACAGGCCGGTTGGTCCAACCGGTCCACAGGACCAACAGGCCGGTTGGTCCAACCGGTCCACAGGACCAACAGGCCGGTTGGTCCAACCGGTCCACAGGACCAACAGGCCGGTTGGTCCAACCGGTCCACAGGACCAACAGGCCGGTTGGTCCAACCGGTCCACAGGACCAACAGGCCGGTTGGTCCAACCGGTCCACAGGACCAACAGGCCGGTTGGTCCAACCGGTCCACAGGACCAACAGGCCGGTTGGTCCAACCGGTCCACAGGACCAACAGGCCGGTTGGTCCAACCGGTCCACAGGACCAACAGGCCGGTTGGTCCAACCGGTCCACAGGACCAACAGGCCGGTTGGTCCAACCGGTCCACAGGACCAACAGGCCGGTTGGTCCAACCGGTCCACAGGACCAACAGGCCGGTTGGTCCAACCGGTCCACAGGACCAACAGGCCGGTTGGTCCAACCGGTCCACAGGACCAACAGGCCGGTTGGTCCAACCGGTCCACAGGACCAACAGGCCGGTTGGTCCAACCGGTCCACAGGACCAACAGGCCGGTTGGTCCAACCGGTCCACAGGACCAACAGGCCGGTTGGTCCAACCGGTCCACAGGACCAACAGGCCGGTTGGTCCAACCGGTCCACAGGACCAACAGGCCGGTTGGTCCAACCGGTCCACAGGACCAACAGGCCGGTTGGTCCAACCGGTCCACAGGACCAACAGGCCGGTTGGTCCAACCGGTCCACAGGACCAACAGGCCGGTTGGTCCAACCGGTCCACAGGACCAACAGGCCGGTTGGTCCAACCGGTCCACAGGACCAACAGGCCGGTTGGTCCAACCGGTCCACAGGACCAACAGGCCGGTTGGTCCAACCGGTCCACAGGACCAACAGGCCGGTTGGTCCAACCGGTCCACAGGACCAACAGGCCGGTTGGTCCAACCGGTCCACAGGACCAACAGGCCGGTTGGTCCAACCGGTCCACAGGACCAACAGGCCGGTTGGTCCAACCGGTCCACAGGACCAACAGGCCGGTTGGTCCAACCGGTCCACAGGACCAACAGGCCGGTTGGTCCAACCGGTCCACAGGACCAACAGGCCGGTTGGTCCAACCGGTCCACAGGACCAACAGGCCGGTTGGTCCAACCGGTCCACAGGACCAACAGGCCGGTTGGTCCAACCGGTCCACAGGACCAACAGGCCGGTTGGTCCAACCGGTCCACAGGACCAACAGGCCGGTTGGTCCAACCGGTCCACAGGACCAACAGGCCGGTTGGTCCAACCGGTCCACAGGACCAACAGGCCGGTTGGTCCAACCGGTCCACAGGACCAACAGGCCGGTTGGTCCAACCGGTCCACAGGACCAACAGGCCGGTTGGTCCAACCGGTCCACAGGACCAACAGGCCGGTTGGTCCAACCGGTCCACAGGACCAACAGGCCGGTTGGTCCAACCGGTCCACAGGACCAACAGGCCGGTTGGTCCAACCGGTCCACAGGACCAACAGGCCGGTTGGTCCAACCGGTCCACAGGACCAACAGGCCGGTTGGTCCAACCGGTCCACAGGACCAACAGGCCGGTTGGTCCAACCGGTCCACAGGACCAACAGGCCGGTTGGTCCAACCGGTCCACAGGACCAACAGGCCGGTTGGTCCAACCGGTCCACAGGACCAACAGGCCGGTTGGTCCAACCGGTCCACAGGACCAACAGGCCGGTTGGTCCAACCGGTCCACAGGACCAACAGGCCGGTTGGTCCAACCGGTCCACAGGACCAACAGGCCGGTTGGTCCAACCGGTCCACAGGACCAACAGGCCGGTTGGTCCAACCGGTCCACAGGACCAACAGGCCGGTTGGTCCAACCGGTCCACAGGACCAACAGGCCGGTTGGTCCAACCGGTCCACAGGACCAACAGGCCGGTTGGTCCAACCGGTCCACAGGACCAACAGGCCGGTTGGTCCAACCGGTCCACAGGACCAACAGGCCGGTTGGTCCAACCGGTCCACAGGACCAACAGGCCGGTTGGTCCAACCGGTCCACAGGACCAACAGGCCGGTTGGTCCAACCGGTCCACAGGACCAACAGGCCGGTTGGTCCAACCGGTCCACAGGACCAACAGGCCGGTTGGTCCAACCGGTCCACAGGACCAACAGGCCGGTTGGTCCAACCGGTCCACAGGACCAACAGGCCGGTTGGTCCAACCGGTCCACAGGACCAACAGGCCGGTTGGTCCAACCGGTCCACAGGACCAACAGGCCGGTTGGTCCAACCGGTCCACAGGACCAACAGGCCGGTTGGTCCAACCGGTCCACAGGACCAACAGGCCGGTTGGTCCAACCGGTCCACAGGACCAACAGGCCGGTTGGTCCAACCGGTCCACAGGACCAACAGGCCGGTTGGTCCAACCGGTCCACAGGACCAACAGGCCGGTTGGTCCAACCGGTCCACAGGACCAACAGGCCGGTTGGTCCAACCGGTCCACAGGACCAACAGGCCGGTTGGTCCAACCGGTCCACAGGACCAACAGGCCGGTTGGTCCAACCGGTCCACAGGACCAACAGGCCGGTTGGTCCAACCGGTCCACAGGACCAACAGGCCGGTTGGTCCAACCGGTCCACAGGACCAACAGGCCGGTTGGTCCAACCGGTCCACAGGACCAACAGGCCGGTTGGTCCAACCGGTCCACAGGACCAACAGGCCGGTTGGTCCAACCGGTCCACAGGACCAACAGGCCGGTTGGTCCAACCGGTCCACAGGACCAACAGGCCGGTTGGTCCAACCGGTCCACAGGACCAACAGGCCGGTTGGTCCAACCGGTCCACAGGACCAACAGGCCGGTTGGTCCAACCGGTCCACAGGACCAACAGGCCGGTTGGTCCAACCGGTCCACAGGACCAACAGGCCGGTTGGTCCAACCGGTCCACAGGACCAACAGGCCGGTTGGTCCAACCGGTCCACAGGACCAACAGGCCGGTTGGTCCAACCGGTCCACAGGACCAACAGGCCGGTTGGTCCAACCGGTCCACAGGACCAACAGGCCGGTTGGTCCAACCGGTCCACAGGACCAACAGGCCGGTTGGTCCAACCGGTCCACAGGACCAACAGGCCGGTTGGTCCAACCGGTCCACAGGACCAACAGGCCGGTTGGTCCAACCGGTCCACAGGACCAACAGGCCGGTTGGTCCAACCGGTCCACAGGACCAACAGGCCGGTTGGTCCAACCGGTCCACAGGACCAACAGGCCGGTTGGTCCAACCGGTCCACAGGACCAACAGGCCGGTTGGTCCAACCGGTCCACAGGACCAACAGGCCGGTTGGTCCAACCGGTCCACAGGACCAACAGGCCGGTTGGTCCAACCGGTCCACAGGACCAACAGGCCGGTTGGTCCAACCGGTCCACAGGACCAACAGGCCGGTTGGTCCAACCGGTCCACAGGACCAACAGGCCGGTTGGTCCAACCGGTCCACAGGACCAACAGGCCGGTTGGTCCAACCGGTCCACAGGACCAACAGGCCGGTTGGTCCAACCGGTCCACAGGACCAACAGGCCGGTTGGTCCAACCGGTCCACAGGACCAACAGGCCGGTTGGTCCAACCGGTCCACAGGACCAACAGGCCGGTTGGTCCAACCGGTCCACAGGACCAACAGGCCGGTTGGTCCAACCGGTCCACAGGACCAACAGGCCGGTTGGTCCAACCGGTCCACAGGACCAACAGGCCGGTTGGTCCAACCGGTCCACAGGACCAACAGGCCGGTTGGTCCAACCGGTCCACAGGACCAACAGGCCGGTTGGTCCAACCGGTCCACAGGACCAACAGGCCGGTTGGTCCAACCGGTCCACAGGACCAACAGGCCGGTTGGTCCAACCGGTCCACAGGACCAACAGGCCGGTTGGTCCAACCGGTCCACAGGACCAACAGGCCGGTTGGTCCAACCGGTCCACAGGACCAACAGGCCGGTTGGTCCAACCGGTCCACAGGACCAACAGGCCGGTTGGTCCAACCGGTCCACAGGACCAACAGGCCGGTTGGTCCAACCGGTCCACAGGACCAACAGGCCGGTTGGTCCAACCGGTCCACAGGACCAACAGGCCGGTTGGTCCAACCGGTCCACAGGACCAACAGGCCGGTTGGTCCAACCGGTCCACAGGACCAACAGGCCGGTTGGTCCAACCGGTCCACAGGACCAACAGGCCGGTTGGTCCAACCGGTCCACAGGACCAACAGGCCGGTTGGTCCAACCGGTCCACAGGACCAACAGGCCGGTTGGTCCAACCGGTCCACAGGACCAACAGGCCGGTTGGTCCAACCGGTCCACAGGACCAACAGGCCGGTTGGTCCAACCGGTCCACAGGACCAACAGGCCGGTTGGTCCAACCGGTCCACAGGACCAACAGGCCGGTTGGTCCAACCGGTCCACAGGACCAACAGGCCGGTTGGTCCAACCGGTCCACAGGACCAACAGGCCGGTTGGTCCAACCGGTCCACAGGACCAACAGGCCGGTTGGTCCAACCGGTCCACAGGACCAACAGGCCGGTTGGTCCAACCGGTCCACAGGACCAACAGGCCGGTTGGTCCAACCGGTCCACAGGACCAACAGGCCGGTTGGTCCAACCGGTCCACAGGACCAACAGGCCGGTTGGTCCAACCGGTCCACAGGACCAACAGGCCGGTTGGTCCAACCGGTCCACAGGACCAACAGGCCGGTTGGTCCAACCGGTCCACAGGACCAACAGGCCGGTTGGTCCAACCGGTCCACAGGACCAACAGGCCGGTTGGTCCAACCGGTCCACAGGACCAACAGGCCGGTTGGTCCAACCGGTCCACAGGACCAACAGGCCGGTTGGTCCAACCGGTCCACAGGACCAACAGGCCGGTTGGTCCAACCGGTCCACAGGACCAACAGGCCGGTTGGTCCAACCGGTCCACAGGACCAACAGGCCGGTTGGTCCAACCGGTCCACAGGACCAACAGGCCGGTTGGTCCAACCGGTCCACAGGACCAACAGGCCGGTTGGTCCAACCGGTCCACAGGACCAACAGGCCGGTTGGTCCAACCGGTCCACAGGACCAACAGGCCGGTTGGTCCAACCGGTCCACAGGACCAACAGGCCGGTTGGTCCAACCGGTCCACAGGACCAACAGGCCGGTTGGTCCAACCGGTCCACAGGACCAACAGGCCGGTTGGTCCAACCGGTCCACAGGACCAACAGGCCGGTTGGTCCAACCGGTCCACAGGACCAACAGGCCGGTTGGTCCAACCGGTCCACAGGACCAACAGGCCGGTTGGTCCAACCGGTCCACAGGACCAACAGGCCGGTTGGTCCAACCGGTCCACAGGACCAACAGGCCGGTTGGTCCAACCGGTCCACAGGACCAACAGGCCGGTTGGTCCAACCGGTCCACAGGACCAACAGGCCGGTTGGTCCAACCGGTCCACAGGACCAACAGGCCGGTTGGTCCAACCGGTCCACAGGACCAACAGGCCGGTTGGTCCAACCGGTCCACAGGACCAACAGGCCGGTTGGTCCAACCGGTCCACAGGACCAACAGGCCGGTTGGTCCAACCGGTCCACAGGACCAACAGGCCGGTTGGTCCAACCGGTCCACAGGACCAACAGGCCGGTTGGTCCAACCGGTCCACAGGACCAACAGGCCGGTTGGTCCAACCGGTCCACAGGACCAACAGGCCGGTTGGTCCAACCGGTCCACAGGACCAACAGGCCGGTTGGTCCAACCGGTCCACAGGACCAACAGGCCGGTTGGTCCAACCGGTCCACAGGACCAACAGGCCGGTTGGTCCAACCGGTCCACAGGACCAACAGGCCGGTTGGTCCAACCGGTCCACAGGACCAACAGGCCGGTTGGTCCAACCGGTCCACAGGACCAACAGGCCGGTTGGTCCAACCGGTCCACAGGACCAACAGGCCGGTTGGTCCAACCGGTCCACAGGACCAACAGGCCGGTTGGTCCAACCGGTCCACAGGACCAACAGGCCGGTTGGTCCAACCGGTCCACAGGACCAACAGGCCGGTTGGTCCAACCGGTCCACAGGACCAACAGGCCGGTTGGTCCAACCGGTCCACAGGACCAACAGGCCGGTTGGTCCAACCGGTCCACAGGACCAACAGGCCGGTTGGTCCAACCGGTCCACAGGACCAACAGGCCGGTTGGTCCAACAACGGTCCACAGGACCAACAGGCCGGTTGGTCCAACCGGTCCACAGGACCAACAGGCCGGTTGGTCCAACCGGTCCACAGGACCAACAGGCCGGTTGGTCCAACCGGTCCACAGGACCAACAGGCCGGTTGGTCCAACCGGTCCACAGGACCAACAGGCCGGTTGGTCCAACCGGTCCACAGGACCAACAGGCCGGTTGGTCCAACCGGTCCACAGGACCAACAGGCCGGTTGGTCCAACCGGTCCACAGGACCAACAGGCCGGTTGGTCCAACCGGTCCACAGGACCAACAGGCCGGTTGGTCCAACCGGTCCACAGGACCAACAGGCCGGTTGGTCCAACCGGTCCACAGGACCAACAGGCCGGTTGGTCCAACCGGTCCACAGGACCAACAGGCCGGTTGGTCCAACCGGTCCACAGGACCAACAGGCCGGTTGGTCCAACCGGTCCACAGGACCAACAGGCCGGTTGGTCCAACCGGTCCACAGGACCAACAGGCCGGTTGGTCCAACCGGTCCACAGGACCAACAGGCCGGTTGGTCCAACCGGTCCACAGGACCAACAGGCCGGTTGGTCCAACCGGTCCACAGGACCAACAGGCCGGTTGGTCCAACCGGTCCACAGGACCAACAGGCCGGTTGGTCCAACCGGTCCACAGGACCAACAGGCCGGTTGGTCCAACCGGTCCACAGGACCAACAGGCCGGTTGGTCCAACCGGTCCACAGGACCAACAGGCCGGTTGGTCCAACCGGTCCACAGGACCAACAGGCCGGTTGGTCCAACCGGTCCACAGGACCAACAGGCCGGTTGGTCCAACCGGTCCACAGGACCAACAGGCCGGTTGGTCCAACCGGTCCACAGGACCAACAGGCCGGTTGGTCCAACCGGTCCACAGGACCAACAGGCCGGTTGGTCCAACCGGTCCACAGGACCAACAGGCCGGTTGGTCCAACCGGTCCACAGGACCAACAGGCCGGTTGGTCCAACCGGTCCACAGGACCAACAGGCCGGTTGGTCCAACCGGTCCACAGGACCAACAGGCCGGTTGGTCCAACCGGTCCACAGGACCAACAGGCCGGTTGGTCCAACCGGTCCACAGGACCAACAGGCCGGTTGGTCCAACCGGTCCACAGGACCAACAGGCCGGTTGGTCCAACCGGTCCACAGGACCAACAGGCCGGTTGGTCCAACCGGTCCACAGGACCAACAGGCCGGTTGGTCCAACCGGTCCACAGGACCAACAGGCCGGTTGGTCCAACCGGTCCACAGGACCAACAGGCCGGTTGGTCCAACCGGTCCACAGGACCAACAGGCCGGTTGGTCCAACCGGTCCACAGGACCAACAGGCCGGTTGGTCCAACCGGTCCACAGGACCAACAGGCCGGTTGGTCCAACCGGTCCACAGGACCAACAGGCCGGTTGGTCCAACCGGTCCACAGGACCAACAGGCCGGTTGGTCCAACCGGTCCACAGGACCAACAGGCCGGTTGGTCCAACCGGTCCACAGGACCAACAGGCCGGTTGGTCCAACCGGTCCACAGGACCAACAGGCCGGTTGGTCCAACCGGTCCACAGGACCAACAGGCCGGTTGGTCCAACCGGTCCACAGGACCAACAGGCCGGTTGGTCCAACCGGTCCACAGGACCAACAGGCCGGTTGGTCCAACCGGTCCACAGGACCAACAGGCCGGTTGGTCCAACCGGTCCACAGGACCAACAGGCCGGTTGGTCCAACCGGTCCACAGGACCAACAGGCCGGTTGGTCCAACCGGTCCACAGGACCAACAGGCCGGTTGGTCCAACCGGTCCACAGGACCAACAGGCCGGTTGGTCCAACCGGTCCACAGGACCAACAGGCCGGTTGGTCCAACCGGTCCACAGGACCAACAGGCCGGTTGGTCCAACCGGTCCACAGGACCAACAGGCCGGTTGGTCCAACCGGTCCACAGGACCAACAGGCCGGTTGGTCCAACCGGTCCACAGGACCAACAGGCCGGTTGGTCCAACCGGTCCACAGGACCAACAGGCCGGTTGGTCCAACCGGTCCACAGGACCAACAGGCCGGTTGGTCCAACCGGTCCACAGGACCAACAGGCCGGTTGGTCCAACCGGTCCACAGGACCAACAGGCCGGTTGGTCCAACCGGTCCACAGGACCAACAGGCCGGTTGGTCCAACCGGTCCACAGGACCAACAGGCCGGTTGGTCCAACCGGTCCACAGGACCAACAGGCCGGTTGGTCCAACCGGTCCACAGGACCAACAGGCCGGTTGGTCCAACCGGTCCACAGGACCAACAGGCCGGTTGGTCCAACCGGTCCACAGGACCAACAGGCCGGTTGGTCCAACCGGTCCACAGGACCAACAGGCCGGTTGGTCCAACCGGTCCACAGGACCAACAGGCCGGTTGGTCCAACCGGTCCACAGGACCAACAGGCCGGTTGGTCCAACCGGTCCACAGGACCAACAGGCCGGTTGGTCCAACCGGTCCACAGGACCAACAGGCCGGTTGGTCCAACCGGTCCACAGGACCAACAGGCCGGTTGGTCCAACCGGTCCACAGGACCAACAGGCCGGTTGGTCCAACCGGTCCACAGGACCAACAGGCCGGTTGGTCCAACCGGTCCACAGGACCAACAGGCCGGTTGGTCCAACCGGTCCACAGGACCAACAGGCCGGTTGGTCCAACCGGTCCACAGGACCAACAGGCCGGTTGGTCCAACCGGTCCACAGGACCAACAGGCCGGTTGGTCCAACCGGTCCACAGGACCAACAGGCCGGTTGGTCCAACCGGTCCACAGGACCAACAGGCCGGTTGGTCCAACCGGTCCACAGGACCAACAGGCCGGTTGGTCCAACCGGTCCACAGGACCAACAGGCCGGTTGGTCCAACCGGTCCACAGGACCAACAGGCCGGTTGGTCCAACCGGTCCACAGGACCAACAGGCCGGTTGGTCCAACCGGTCCACAGGACCAACAGGCCGGTTGGTCCAACCGGTCCACAGGACCAACAGGCCGGTTGGTCCAACCGGTCCACAGGACCAACAGGCCGGTTGGTCCAACCGGTCCACAGGACCAACAGGCCGGTTGGTCCAACCGGTCCACAGGACCAACAGGCCGGTTGGTCCAACCGGTCCACAGGACCAACAGGCCGGTTGGTCCAACCGGTCCACAGGACCAACAGGCCGGTTGGTCCAACCGGTCCACAGGACCAACAGGCCGGTTGGTCCAACCGGTCCACAGGACCAACAGGCCGGTTGGTCCAACCGGTCCACAGGACCAACAGGCCGGTTGGTCCAACCGGTCCACAGGACCAACAGGCCGGTTGGTCCAACCGGTCCACAGGACCAACAGGCCGGTTGGTCCAACCGGTCCACAGGACCAACAGGCCGGTTGGTCCAACCGGTCCACAGGACCAACAGGCCGGTTGGTCCAACCGGTCCACAGGACCAACAGGCCGGTTGGTCCAACCGGTCCACAGGACCAACAGGCCGGTTGGTCCAACCGGTCCACAGGACCAACAGGCCGGTTGGTCCAACCGGTCCACAGGACCAACAGGCCGGTTGGTCCAACCGGTCCACAGGACCAACAGGCCGGTTGGTCCAACCGGTCCACAGGACCAACAGGCCGGTTGGTCCAACCGGTCCACAGGACCAACAGGCCGGTTGGTCCAACCGGTCCACAGGACCAACAGGCCGGTTGGTCCAACCGGTCCACAGGACCAACAGGCCGGTTGGTCCAACCGGTCCACAGGACCAACAGGCCGGTTGGTCCAACCGGTCCACAGGACCAACAGGCCGGTTGGTCCAACCGGTCCACAGGACCAACAGGCCGGTTGGTCCAACCGGTCCACAGGACCAACAGGCCGGTTGGTCCAACCGGTCCACAGGACCAACAGGCCGGTTGGTCCAACCGGTCCACAGGACCAACAGGCCGGTTGGTCCAACCGGTCCACAGGACCAACAGGCCGGTTGGTCCAACCGGTCCACAGGACCAACAGGCCGGTTGGTCCAACCGGTCCACAGGACCAACAGGCCGGTTGGTCCAACCGGTCCACAGGACCAACAGGCCGGTTGGTCCAACCGGTCCACAGGACCAACAGGCCGGTTGGTCCAACCGGTCCACAGGACCAACAGGCCGGTTGGTCCAACCGGTCCACAGGACCAACAGGCCGGTTGGTCCAACCGGTCCACAGGACCAACAGGCCGGTTGGTCCAACCGGTCCACAGGACCAACAGGCCGGTTGGTCCAACCGGTCCACAGGACCAACAGGCCGGTTGGTCCAACCGGTCCACAGGACCAACAGGCCGGTTGGTCCAACCGGTCCACAGGACCAACAGGCCGGTTGGTCCAACCGGTCCACAGGACCAACAGGCCGGTTGGTCCAACCGGTCCACAGGACCAACAGGCCGGTTGGTCCAACCGGTCCACAGGACCAACAGGCCGGTTGGTCCAACCGGTCCACAGGACCAACAGGCCGGTTGGTCCAACCGGTCCACAGGACCAACAGGCCGGTTGGTCCAACCGGTCCACAGGACCAACAGGCCGGTTGGTCCAACCGGTCCACAGGACCAACAGGCCGGTTGGTCCAACCGGTCCACAGGACCAACAGGCCGGTTGGTCCAACCGGTCCACAGGACCAACAGGCCGGTTGGTCCAACCGGTCCACAGGACCAACAGGCCGGTTGGTCCAACCGGTCCACAGGACCAACAGGCCGGTTGGTCCAACCGGTCCACAGGACCAACAGGCCGGTTGGTCCAACCGGTCCACAGGACCAACAGGCCGGTTGGTCCAACCGGTCCACAGGACCAACAGGCCGGTTGGTCCAACCGGTCCACAGGACCAACAGGCCGGTTGGTCCAACCGGTCCACAGGACCAACAGGCCGGTTGGTCCAACCGGTCCACAGGACCAACAGGCCGGTTGGTCCAACCGGTCCACAGGACCAACAGGCCGGTTGGTCCAACCGGTCCACAGGACCAACAGGCCGGTTGGTCCAACCGGTCCACAGGACCAACAGGCCGGTTGGTCCAACCGGTCCACAGGACCAACAGGCCGGTTGGTCCAACCGGTCCACAGGACCAACAGGCCGGTTGGTCCAACCGGTCCACAGGACCAACAGGCCGGTTGGTCCAACCGGTCCACAGGACCAACAGGCCGGTTGGTCCAACCGGTCCACAGGACCAACAGGCCGGTTGGTCCAACCGGTCCACAGGACCAACAGGCCGGTTGGTCCAACCGGTCCACAGGACCAACAGGCCGGTTGGTCCAACCGGTCCACAGGACCAACAGGCCGGTTGGTCCAACCGGTCCACAGGACCAACAGGCCGGTTGGTCCAACCGGTCCACAGGACCAACAGGCCGGTTGGTCCAACCGGTCCACAGGACCAACAGGCCGGTTGGTCCAACCGGTCCACAGGACCAACAGGCCGGTTGGTCCAACCGGTCCACAGGACCAACAGGCCGGTTGGTCCAACCGGTCCACAGGACCAACAGGCCGGTTGGTCCAACCGGTCCACAGGACCAACAGGCCGGTTGGTCCAACCGGTCCACAGGACCAACAGGCCGGTTGGTCCAACCGGTCCACAGGACCAACAGGCCGGTTGGTCCAACCGGTCCACAGGACCAACAGGCCGGTTGGTCCAACCGGTCCACAGGACCAACAGGCCGGTTGGTCCAACCGGTCCACAGGACCAACAGGCCGGTTGGTCCAACCGGTCCACAGGACCAACAGGCCGGTTGGTCCAACCGGTCCACAGGACCAACAGGCCGGTTGGTCCAACCGGTCCACAGGACCAACAGGCCGGTTGGTCCAACCGGTCCACAGGACCAACAGGCCGGTTGGTCCAACCGGTCCACAGGACCAACAGGCCGGTTGGTCCAACCGGTCCACAGGACCAACAGGCCGGTTGGTCCAACCGGTCCACAGGACCAACAGGCCGGTTGGTCCAACCGGTCCACAGGACCAACAGGCCGGTTGGTCCAACCGGTCCACAGGACCAACAGGCCGGTTGGTCCAACCGGTCCACAGGACCAACAGGCCGGTTGGTCCAACCGGTCCACAGGACCAACAGGCCGGTTGGTCCAACCGGTCCACAGGACCAACAGGCCGGTTGGTCCAACCGGTCCACAGGACCAACAGGCCGGTTGGTCCAACCGGTCCACAGGACCAACAGGCCGGTTGGTCCAACCGGTCCACAGGACCAACAGGCCGGTTGGTCCAACCGGTCCACAGGACCAACAGGCCGGTTGGTCCAACCGGTCCACAGGACCAACAGGCCGGTTGGTCCAACCGGTCCACAGGACCAACAGGCCGGTTGGTCCAACCGGTCCACAGGACCAACAGGCCGGTTGGTCCAACCGGTCCACAGGACCAACAGGCCGGTTGGTCCAACCGGTCCACAGGACCAACAGGCCGGTTGGTCCAACCGGTCCACAGGACCAACAGGCCGGTTGGTCCAACCGGTCCACAGGACCAACAGGCCGGTTGGTCCAACCGGTCCACAGGACCAACAGGCCGGTTGGTCCAACCGGTCCACAGGACCAACAGGCCGGTTGGTCCAACCGGTCCACAGGACCAACAGGCCGGTTGGTCCAACCGGTCCACAGGACCAACAGGCCGGTTGGTCCAACCGGTCCACAGGACCAACAGGCCGGTTGGTCCAACCGGTCCACAGGACCAACAGGCCGGTTGGTCCAACCGGTCCACAGGACCAACAGGCCGGTTGGTCCAACCGGTCCACAGGACCAACAGGCCGGTTGGTCCAACCGGTCCACAGGACCAACAGGCCGGTTGGTCCAACCGGTCCACAGGACCAACAGGCCGGTTGGTCCAACCGGTCCACAGGACCAACAGGCCGGTTGGTCCAACCGGTCCACAGGACCAACAGGCCGGTTGGTCCAACCGGTCCACAGGACCAACAGGCCGGTTGGTCCAACCGGTCCACAGGACCAACAGGCCGGTTGGTCCAACCGGTCCACAGGACCAACAGGCCGGTTGGTCCAACCGGTCCACAGGACCAACAGGCCGGTTGGTCCAACCGGTCCACAGGACCAACAGGCCGGTTGGTCCAACCGGTCCACAGGACCAACAGGCCGGTTGGTCCAACCGGTCCACAGGACCAACAGGCCGGTTGGTCCAACCGGTCCACAGGACCAACAGGCCGGTTGGTCCAACCGGTCCACAGGACCAACAGGCCGGTTGGTCCAACCGGTCCACAGGACCAACAGGCCGGTTGGTCCAACCGGTCCACAGGACCAACAGGCCGGTTGGTCCAACCGGTCCACAGGACCAACAGGCCGGTTGGTCCAACCGGTCCACAGGACCAACAGGCCGGTTGGTCCAACCGGTCCACAGGACCAACAGGCCGGTTGGTCCAACCGGTCCACAGGACCAACAGGCCGGTTGGTCCAACCGGTCCACAGGACCAACAGGCCGGTTGGTCCAACCGGTCCACAGGACCAACAGGCCGGTTGGTCCAACCGGTCCACAGGACCAACAGGCCGGTTGGTCCAACCGGTCCACAGGACCAACAGGCCGGTTGGTCCAACCGGTCCACAGGACCAACAGGCCGGTTGGTCCAACCGGTCCACAGGACCAACAGGCCGGTTGGTCCAACCGGTCCACAGGACCAACAGGCCGGTTGGTCCAACCGGTCCACAGGACCAACAGGCCGGTTGGTCCAACCGGTCCACAGGACCAACAGGCCGGTTGGTCCAACCGGTCCACAGGACCAACAGGCCGGTTGGTCCAACCGGTCCACAGGACCAACAGGCCGGTTGGTCCAACCGGTCCACAGGACCAACAGGCCGGTTGGTCCAACCGGTCCACAGGACCAACAGGCCGGTTGGTCCAACCGGTCCACAGGACCAACAGGCCGGTTGGTCCAACCGGTCCACAGGACCAACAGGCCGGTTGGTCCAACCGGTCCACAGGACCAACAGGCCGGTTGGTCCAACCGGTCCACAGGACCAACAGGCCGGTTGGTCCAACCGGTCCACAGGACCAACAGGCCGGTTGGTCCAACCGGTCCACAGGACCAACAGGCCGGTTGGTCCAACCGGTCCACAGGACCAACAGGCCGGTTGGTCCAACCGGTCCACAGGACCAACAGGCCGGTTGGTCCAACCGGTCCACAGGACCAACAGGCCGGTTGGTCCAACCGGTCCACAGGACCAACAGGCCGGTTGGTCCAACCGGTCCACAGGACCAACAGGCCGGTTGGTCCAACCGGTCCACAGGACCAACAGGCCGGTTGGTCCAACCGGTCCACAGGACCAACAGGCCGGTTGGTCCAACCGGTCCACAGGACCAACAGGCCGGTTGGTCCAACCGGTCCACAGGACCAACAGGCCGGTTGGTCCAACCGGTCCACAGGACCAACAGGCCGGTTGGTCCAACCGGTCCACAGGACCAACAGGCCGGTTGGTCCAACCGGTCCACAGGACCAACAGGCCGGTTGGTCCAACCGGTCCACAGGACCAACAGGCCGGTTGGTCCAACCGGTCCACAGGACCAACAGGCCGGTTGGTCCAACCGGTCCACAGGACCAACAGGCCGGTTGGTCCAACCGGTCCACAGGACCAACAGGCCGGTTGGTCCAACCGGTCCACAGGACCAACAGGCCGGTTGGTCCAACCGGTCCACAGGACCAACAGGCCGGTTGGTCCAACCGGTCCACAGGACCAACAGGCCGGTTGGTCCAACCGGTCCACAGGACCAACAGGCCGGTTGGTCCAACCGGTCCACAGGACCAACAGGCCGGTTGGTCCAACCGGTCCACAGGACCAACAGGCCGGTTGGTCCAACCGGTCCACAGGACCAACAGGCCGGTTGGTCCAACCGGTCCACAGGACCAACAGGCCGGTTGGTCCAACCGGTCCACAGGACCAACAGGCCGGTTGGTCCAACCGGTCCACAGGACCAACAGGCCGGTTGGTCCAACCGGTCCACAGGACCAACAGGCCGGTTGGTCCAACCGGTCCACAGGACCAACAGGCCGGTTGGTCCAACCGGTCCACAGGACCAACAGGCCGGTTGGTCCAACCGGTCCACAGGACCAACAGGCCGGTTGGTCCAACCGGTCCACAGGACCAACAGGCCGGTTGGTCCAACCGGTCCACAGGACCAACAGGCCGGTTGGTCCAACCGGTCCACAGGACCAACAGGCCGGTTGGTCCAACCGGTCCACAGGACCAACAGGCCGGTTGGTCCAACCGGTCCACAGGACCAACAGGCCGGTTGGTCCAACCGGTCCACAGGACCAACAGGCCGGTTGGTCCAACCGGTCCACAGGACCAACAGGCCGGTTGGTCCAACCGGTCCACAGGACCAACAGGCCGGTTGGTCCAACCGGTCCACAGGACCAACAGGCCGGTTGGTCCAACCGGTCCACAGGACCAACAGGCCGGTTGGTCCAACCGGTCCACAGGACCAACAGGCCGGTTGGTCCAACCGGTCCACAGGACCAACAGGCCGGTTGGTCCAACCGGTCCACAGGACCAACAGGCCGGTTGGTCCAACCGGTCCACAGGACCAACAGGCCGGTTGGTCCAACCGGTCCACAGGACCAACAGGCCGGTTGGTCCAACCGGTCCACAGGACCAACAGGCCGGTTGGTCCAACCGGTCCACAGGACCAACAGGCCGGTTGGTCCAACCGGTCCACAGGACCAACAGGCCGGTTGGTCCAACCGGTCCACAGGACCAACAGGCCGGTTGGTCCAACCGGTCCACAGGACCAACAGGCCGGTTGGTCCAACCGGTCCACAGGACCAACAGGCCGGTTGGTCCAACCGGTCCACAGGACCAACAGGCCGGTTGGTCCAACCGGTCCACAGGACCAACAGGCCGGTTGGTCCAACCGGTCCACAGGACCAACAGGCCGGTTGGTCCAACCGGTCCACAGGACCAACAGGCCGGTTGGTCCAACCGGTCCACAGGACCAACAGGCCGGTTGGTCCAACCGGTCCACAGGACCAACAGGCCGGTTGGTCCAACCGGTCCACAGGACCAACAGGCCGGTTGGTCCAACCGGTCCACAGGACCAACAGGCCGGTTGGTCCAACCGGTCCACAGGACCAACAGGCCGGTTGGTCCAACCGGTCCACAGGACCAACAGGCCGGTTGGTCCAACCGGTCCACAGGACCAACAGGCCGGTTGGTCCAACCGGTCCACAGGACCAACAGGCCGGTTGGTCCAACCGGTCCACAGGACCAACAGGCCGGTTGGTCCAACCGGTCCACAGGACCAACAGGCCGGTTGGTCCAACCGGTCCACAGGACCAACAGGCCGGTTGGTCCAACCGGTCCACAGGACCAACAGGCCGGTTGGTCCAACCGGTCCACAGGACCAACAGGCCGGTTGGTCCAACCGGTCCACAGGACCAACAGGCCGGTTGGTCCAACCGGTCCACAGGACCAACAGGCCGGTTGGTCCAACCGGTCCACAGGACCAACAGGCCGGTTGGTCCAACCGGTCCACAGGACCAACAGGCCGGTTGGTCCAACCGGTCCACAGGACCAACAGGCCGGTTGGTCCAACCGGTCCACAGGACCAACAGGCCGGTTGGTCCAACCGGTCCACAGGACCAACAGGCCGGTTGGTCCAACCGGTCCACAGGACCAACAGGCCGGTTGGTCCAACCGGTCCACAGGACCAACAGGCCGGTTGGTCCAACCGGTCCACAGGACCAACAGGCCGGTTGGTCCAACCGGTCCACAGGACCAACAGGCCGGTTGGTCCAACCGGTCCACAGGACCAACAGGCCGGTTGGTCCAACCGGTCCACAGGACCAACAGGCCGGTTGGTCCAACCGGTCCACAGGACCAACAGGCCGGTTGGTCCAACCGGTCCACAGGACCAACAGGCCGGTTGGTCCAACCGGTCCACAGGACCAACAGGCCGGTTGGTCCAACCGGTCCACAGGACCAACAGGCCGGTTGGTCCAACCGGTCCACAGGACCAACAGGCCGGTTGGTCCAACCGGTCCACAGGACCAACAGGCCGGTTGGTCCAACCGGTCCACAGGACCAACAGGCCGGTTGGTCCAACCGGTCCACAGGACCAACAGGCCGGTTGGTCCAACCGGTCCACAGGACCAACAGGCCGGTTGGTCCAACCGGTCCACAGGACCAACAGGCCGGTTGGTCCAACCGGTCCACAGGACCAACAGGCCGGTTGGTCCAACCGGTCCACAGGACCAACAGGCCGGTTGGTCCAACCGGTCCACAGGACCAACAGGCCGGTTGGTCCAACCGGTCCACAGGACCAACAGGCCGGTTGGTCCAACCGGTCCACAGGACCAACAGGCCGGTTGGTCCAACCGGTCCACAGGACCAACAGGCCGGTTGGTCCAACCGGTCCACAGGACCAACAGGCCGGTTGGTCCAACCGGTCCACAGGACCAACAGGCCGGTTGGTCCAACCGGTCCACAGGACCAACAGGCCGGTTGGTCCAACCGGTCCACAGGACCAACAGGCCGGTTGGTCCAACCGGTCCACAGGACCAACAGGCCGGTTGGTCCAACCGGTCCACAGGACCAACAGGCCGGTTGGTCCAACCGGTCCACAGGACCAACAGGCCGGTTGGTCCAACCGGTCCACAGGACCAACAGGCCGGTTGGTCCAACCGGTCCACAGGACCAACAGGCCGGTTGGTCCAACCGGTCCACAGGACCAACAGGCCGGTTGGTCCAACCGGTCCACAGGACCAACAGGCCGGTTGGTCCAACCGGTCCACAGGACCAACAGGCCGGTTGGTCCAACCGGTCCACAGGACCAACAGGCCGGTTGGTCCAACCGGTCCACAGGACCAACAGGCCGGTTGGTCCAACCGGTCCACAGGACCAACAGGCCGGTTGGTCCAACCGGTCCACAGGACCAACAGGCCGGTTGGTCCAACCGGTCCACAGGACCAACAGGCCGGTTGGTCCAACCGGTCCACAGGACCAACAGGCCGGTTGGTCCAACCGGTCCACAGGACCAACAGGCCGGTTGGTCCAACCGGTCCACAGGACCAACAGGCCGGTTGGTCCAACCGGTCCACAGGACCAACAGGCCGGTTGGTCCAACCGGTCCACAGGACCAACAGGCCGGTTGGTCCAACCGGTCCACAGGACCAACAGGCCGGTTGGTCCAACCGGTCCACAGGACCAACAGGCCGGTTGGTCCAACCGGTCCACAGGACCAACAGGCCGGTTGGTCCAACCGGTCCACAGGACCAACAGGCCGGTTGGTCCAACCGGTCCACAGGACCAACAGGCCGGTTGGTCCAACCGGTCCACAGGACCAACAGGCCGGTTGGTCCAACCGGTCCACAGGACCAACAGGCCGGTTGGTCCAACCGGTCCACAGGACCAACAGGCCGGTTGGTCCAACCGGTCCACAGGACCAACAGGCCGGTTGGTCCAACCGGTCCACAGGACCAACAGGCCGGTTGGTCCAACCGGTCCACAGGACCAACAGGCCGGTTGGTCCAACCGGTCCACAGGACCAACAGGCCGGTTGGTCCAACCGGTCCACAGGACCAACAGGCCGGTTGGTCCAACCGGTCCACAGGACCAACAGGCCGGTTGGTCCAACCGGTCCACAGGACCAACAGGCCGGTTGGTCCAACCGGTCCACAGGACCAACAGGCCGGTTGGTCCAACCGGTCCACAGGACCAACAGGCCGGTTGGTCCAACCGGTCCACAGGACCAACAGGCCGGTTGGTCCAACCGGTCCACAGGACCAACAGGCCGGTTGGTCCAACCGGTCCACAGGACCAACAGGCCGGTTGGTCCAACCGGTCCACAGGACCAACAGGCCGGTTGGTCCAACCGGTCCACAGGACCAACAGGCCGGTTGGTCCAACCGGTCCACAGGACCAACAGGCCGGTTGGTCCAACCGGTCCACAGGACCAACAGGCCGGTTGGTCCAACCGGTCCACAGGACCAACAGGCCGGTTGGTCCAACCGGTCCACAGGACCAACAGGCCGGTTGGTCCAACCGGTCCACAGGACCAACAGGCCGGTTGGTCCAACCGGTCCACAGGACCAACAGGCCGGTTGGTCCAACCGGTCCACAGGACCAACAGGCCGGTTGGTCCAACCGGTCCACAGGACCAACAGGCCGGTTGGTCCAACCGGTCCACAGGACCAACAGGCCGGTTGGTCCAACCGGTCCACAGGACCAACAGGCCGGTTGGTCCAACCGGTCCACAGGACCAACAGGCCGGTTGGTCCAACCGGTCCACAGGACCAACAGGCCGGTTGGTCCAACCGGTCCACAGGACCAACAGGCCGGTTGGTCCAACCGGTCCACAGGACCAACAGGCCGGTTGGTCCAACCGGTCCACAGGACCAACAGGCCGGTTGGTCCAACCGGTCCACAGGACCAACAGGCCGGTTGGTCCAACCGGTCCACAGGACCAACAGGCCGGTTGGTCCAACCGGTCCACAGGACCAACAGGCCGGTTGGTCCAACCGGTCCACAGGACCAACAGGCCGGTTGGTCCAACCGGTCCACAGGACCAACAGGCCGGTTGGTCCAACCGGTCCACAGGACCAACAGGCCGGTTGGTCCAACCGGTCCACAGGACCAACAGGCCGGTTGGTCCAACCGGTCCACAGGACCAACAGGCCGGTTGGTCCAACCGGTCCACAGGACCAACAGGCCGGTTGGTCCAACCGGTCCACAGGACCAACAGGCCGGTTGGTCCAACCGGTCCACAGGACCAACAGGCCGGTTGGTCCAACCGGTCCACAGGACCAACAGGCCGGTTGGTCCAACCGGTCCACAGGACCAACAGGCCGGTTGGTCCAACCGGTCCACAGGACCAACAGGCCGGTTGGTCCAACCGGTCCACAGGACCAACAGGCCGGTTGGTCCAACCGGTCCACAGGACCAACAGGCCGGTTGGTCCAACCGGTCCACAGGACCAACAGGCCGGTTGGTCCAACCGGTCCACAGGACCAACAGGCCGGTTGGTCCAACCGGTCCACAGGACCAACAGGCCGGTTGGTCCAACCGGTCCACAGGACCAACAGGCCGGTTGGTCCAACCGGTCCACAGGACCAACAGGCCGGTTGGTCCAACCGGTCCACAGGACCAACAGGCCGGTTGGTCCAACCGGTCCACAGGACCAACAGGCCGGTTGGTCCAACCGGTCCACAGGACCAACAGGCCGGTTGGTCCAACCGGTCCACAGGACCAACAGGCCGGTTGGTCCAACCGGTCCACAGGACCAACAGGCCGGTTGGTCCAACCGGTCCACAGGACCAACAGGCCGGTTGGTCCAACCGGTCCACAGGACCAACAGGCCGGTTGGTCCAACCGGTCCACAGGACCAACAGGCCGGTTGGTCCAACCGGTCCACAGGACCAACAGGCCGGTTGGTCCAACCGGTCCACAGGACCAACAGGCCGGTTGGTCCAACCGGTCCACAGGACCAACAGGCCGGTTGGTCCAACCGGTCCACAGGACCAACAGGCCGGTTGGTCCAACCGGTCCACAGGACCAACAGGCCGGTTGGTCCAACCGGTCCACAGGACCAACAGGCCGGTTGGTCCAACCGGTCCACAGGACCAACAGGCCGGTTGGTCCAACCGGTCCACAGGACCAACAGGCCGGTTGGTCCAACCGGTCCACAGGACCAACAGGCCGGTTGGTCCAACCGGTCCACAGGACCAACAGGCCGGTTGGTCCAACCGGTCCACAGGACCAACAGGCCGGTTGGTCCAACCGGTCCACAGGACCAACAGGCCGGTTGGTCCAACCGGTCCACAGGACCAACAGGCCGGTTGGTCCAACCGGTCCACAGGACCAACAGGCCGGTTGGTCCAACCGGTCCACAGGACCAACAGGCCGGTTGGTCCAACCGGTCCACAGGACCAACAGGCCGGTTGGTCCAACCGGTCCACAGGACCAACAGGCCGGTTGGTCCAACCGGTCCACAGGACCAACAGGCCGGTTGGTCCAACCGGTCCACAGGACCAACAGGCCGGTTGGTCCAACCGGTCCACAGGACCAACAGGCCGGTTGGTCCAACCGGTCCACAGGACCAACAGGCCGGTTGGTCCAACCGGTCCACAGGACCAACAGGCCGGTTGGTCCAACCGGTCCACAGGACCAACAGGCCGGTTGGTCCAACCGGTCCACAGGACCAACAGGCCGGTTGGTCCAACCGGTCCACAGGACCAACAGGCCGGTTGGTCCAACCGGTCCACAGGACCAACAGGCCGGTTGGTCCAACCGGTCCACAGGACCAACAGGCCGGTTGGTCCAACCGGTCCACAGGACCAACAGGCCGGTTGGTCCAACCGGTCCACAGGACCAACAGGCCGGTTGGTCCAACCGGTCCACAGGACCAACAGGCCGGTTGGTCCAACCGGTCCACAGGACCAACAGGCCGGTTGGTCCAACCGGTCCACAGGACCAACAGGCCGGTTGGTCCAACCGGTCCACAGGACCAACAGGCCGGTTGGTCCAACCGGTCCACAGGACCAACAGGCCGGTTGGTCCAACCGGTCCACAGGACCAACAGGCCGGTTGGTCCAACCGGTCCACAGGACCAACAGGCCGGTTGGTCCAACCGGTCCACAGGACCAACAGGCCGGTTGGTCCAACCGGTCCACAGGACCAACAGGCCGGTTGGTCCAACCGGTCCACAGGACCAACAGGCCGGTTGGTCCAACCGGTCCACAGGACCAACAGGCCGGTTGGTCCAACCGGTCCACAGGACCAACAGGCCGGTTGGTCCAACCGGTCCACAGGACCAACAGGCCGGTTGGTCCAACCGGTCCACAGGACCAACAGGCCGGTTGGTCCAACCGGTCCACAGGACCAACAGGCCGGTTGGTCCAACCGGTCCACAGGACCAACAGGCCGGTTGGTCCAACCGGTCCACAGGACCAACAGGCCGGTTGGTCCAACCGGTCCACAGGACCAACAGGCCGGTTGGTCCAACCGGTCCACAGGACCAACAGGCCGGTTGGTCCAACCGGTCCACAGGACCAACAGGCCGGTTGGTCCAACCGGTCCACAGGACCAACAGGCCGGTTGGTCCAACCGGTCCACAGGACCAACAGGCCGGTTGGTCCAACCGGTCCACAGGACCAACAGGCCGGTTGGTCCAACCGGTCCACAGGACCAACAGGCCGGTTGGTCCAACCGGTCCACAGGACCAACAGGCCGGTTGGTCCAACCGGTCCACAGGACCAACAGGCCGGTTGGTCCAACCGGTCCACAGGACCAACAGGCCGGTTGGTCCAACCGGTCCACAGGACCAACAGGCCGGTTGGTCCAACCGGTCCACAGGACCAACAGGCCGGTTGGTCCAACCGGTCCACAGGACCAACAGGCCGGTTGGTCCAACCGGTCCACAGGACCAACAGGCCGGTTGGTCCAACCGGTCCACAGGACCAACAGGCCGGTTGGTCCAACCGGTCCACAGGACCAACAGGCCGGTTGGTCCAACCGGTCCACAGGACCAACAGGCCGGTTGGTCCAACCGGTCCACAGGACCAACAGGCCGGTTGGTCCAACCGGTCCACAGGACCAACAGGCCGGTTGGTCCAACCGGTCCACAGGACCAACAGGCCGGTTGGTCCAACCGGTCCACAGGACCAACAGGCCGGTTGGTCCAACCGGTCCACAGGACCAACAGGCCGGTTGGTCCAACCGGTCCACAGGACCAACAGGCCGGTTGGTCCAACCGGTCCACAGGACCAACAGGCCGGTTGGTCCAACCGGTCCACAGGACCAACAGGCCGGTTGGTCCAACCGGTCCACAGGACCAACAGGCCGGTTGGTCCAACCGGTCCACAGGACCAACAGGCCGGTTGGTCCAACCGGTCCACAGGACCAACAGGCCGGTTGGTCCAACCGGTCCACAGGACCAACAGGCCGGTTGGTCCAACCGGTCCACAGGACCAACAGGCCGGTTGGTCCAACCGGTCCACAGGACCAACAGGCCGGTTGGTCCAACCGGTCCACAGGACCAACAGGCCGGTTGGTCCAACCGGTCCACAGGACCAACAGGCCGGTTGGTCCAACCGGTCCACAGGACCAACAGGCCGGTTGGTCCAACCGGTCCACAGGACCAACAGGCCGGTTGGTCCAACCGGTCCACAGGACCAACAGGCCGGTTGGTCCAACCGGTCCACAGGACCAACAGGCCGGTTGGTCCAACCGGTCCACAGGACCAACAGGCCGGTTGGTCCAACCGGTCCACAGGACCAACAGGCCGGTTGGTCCAACCGGTCCACAGGACCAACAGGCCGGTTGGTCCAACCGGTCCACAGGACCAACAGGCCGGTTGGTCCAACCGGTCCACAGGACCAACAGGCCGGTTGGTCCAACCGGTCCACAGGACCAACAGGCCGGTTGGTCCAACCGGTCCACAGGACCAACAGGCCGGTTGGTCCAACCGGTCCACAGGACCAACAGGCCGGTTGGTCCAACCGGTCCACAGGACCAACAGGCCGGTTGGTCCAACCGGTCCACAGGACCAACAGGCCGGTTGGTCCAACCGGTCCACAGGACCAACAGGCCGGTTGGTCCAACCGGTCCACAGGACCAACAGGCCGGTTGGTCCAACCGGTCCACAGGACCAACAGGCCGGTTGGTCCAACCGGTCCACAGGACCAACTGGCCGGTTGGTCCAACCGGTCCACAGGACCAACAGGCCGGTTGGTCCAACCGGTCCACAGGACCAACAGGCCGGTTGGTCCAACCGGTCCACAGGACCAACAGGCCGGTTGGTCCAACCGGTCCACAGGACCAACAGGCCGGTTGGTCCAACCGGTCCACAGGACCAACAGGCCGGTTGGTCCAACCGGTCCACAGGACCAACAGGCCGGTTGGTCCAACCGGTCCACAGGACCAACAGGCCGGTTGGTCCAACCGGTCCACAGGACCAACAGGCCGGTTGGTCCAACCGGTCCACAGGACCAACAGGCCGGTTGGTCCAACCTGCGTCCACAGGACCTAACAGGCCGGTTCGGTCCAACCGGTCCCACAGGACCAACATGGCCCACGGTTGGTCCAACCGGGTCCACAGGACCAACAGGCCCGTAGTTCCAACCGGTCCACAGACCAACAGGCCGGTTGGTCCAACCGGTCCACAGGACCAACAGGCCGGTTTGGTCCAACCGGTTCCACAGGACCAACAGGCCGGTTGGTCCAACCGGGTACACTAGGACCAACAGGATCCGGTTGGTCCAACCGGTGTCCAAAGGACCAACATGGCCGGTGGTTCCATACACCGGTCCACAGGACCAACAGGCCGGTGGTCCAACCGGTCCACATGACCAACAAGCCGGTTGGTCCAACCGGTCCACAGGACCAACTGGCCGGTTGGTCCAACCGGTCCACAGGACCAACAGGTCAGTTGGTCCAACCGGTCCACAGGACCAACAGGCCGGTTGGTCCAACCGGTCCACAGGACCAACATGGCCGGTTGGGTCCAACCGGTCCACAAGGACCAACAGGCCGGTTGGTCCAAACCGGTCCACAGGACCAACAGGCCGGCTGGTCCAACCGGTCCACAGGACCAACAGGCCTGGTTGGGTCCAACCGGTCCACAGGACCAACAGGCCGGTTGGTCCAACCGGTCCACAGGACCAACAGGCCGGTTGGTCCAACCGGTCCACAGGACCAACAGGCCGGTTGGTCCAACCGGTCCACAGGACCAACAGGCCGGTTGGTCCAACCGGTCACGAGGACCAACAGGCCGGTAGGTCCAACCGGTCCACAGGACCAACAGGCCGGTTGGTCCCAACCGGTCCAAGGACCAACAGGCCGGTTGGTCCAACCGGTCCCGGTGGACCAAACTGGCCTGGTTGGTCCAACCGGTCCACAGCACCAACAGGCCGGTTGGTCCAACCGGTCCACAGGACCAACAGGCCGGTTGGTCCTACCGGTCCACAGGACCAACAGGCCGGTTGGTCAACCGGTCCACAGACCAACAGGCCGTTGGTCCAACCGGTCCACAGGACCAACAGGCCGGTTGGTCCACCGGTCCACAGGACCAACAGGGCCCGGTTGGTCCAACCGGTCCAACGGACCAACATGGCCGGTTGGTCCAACCGGTCCACAGGACCAACAGGCCGGTTGGTCCAACCGGTCCACAGGACCAACAGGCCGGTTGGTCCAACCGGTCCACAGGACCAACAGGCCCGGTGGTCCAACCGGTCCACAGGACCAACAGGCCGGTTGGTCCAAACCGGTCCACAGGACCAACAGGCCGTTGGTCCAACCGGTCCACAGGACCAACAGGCCGGTTGGTCCAACCGGTCCACAGGACCAACAGGCCGGTTGGTCCAACCGGTCCACAGGACCAACAGGCCGGTTGGTCCAACCGGTCCATAAGGACCAACAGGCCGGTTGGTCCAACCGGGTCCAAGGACCAAAGGCCGGTTGGTCCAACCGGTCCACAGGACCAACAGGCCGGTTGGTCCAACCGGTCCACAGGACCAACAGGCCGGTTGGTCCAACCGGTCCACAGGACCAACAGGCCGGTTGGTCCAACCGGTCCACAGGACCAACAGGCCGGTTGGTCCAACCGGTCCACAGGACCAACAGGCCGGTTGGTCCAACCGGTCCACAGGACCAACAGGTCCGGTTGGGTCCAACCGGTCCATAGGACCAAACCGGTTGGTCCAACGTGTAAAGGACCAACTGGCCGGTTGGTCCAACCGGTCCACAGGACCAACAGGCCGGTTGGTCCAACCGGTCCCACATGACAACAGGCCGGTTGGTCCAACCGGTCCACAGGACCAACTGGCCGGTTGGTCCAACCCGGTCCACAGGACCAACAGGTCAGTTGGTCCAACCGGTCCACCAGGACCAACAGGCCGGTGGTCCAACCGGTCCACAGGACCAACAGGCCGGTTGGTCCAACCGGTCCACAGGACCAACTGGCCGGTTGGTCCAACCGGTCCACAGGACCAACAGGCCGGTTGGTCCAACCGGTCCACAGGACCAACAGGCCGGTTGGTCCCAACCGGTCCACAGGACCAACAGGCCGGTTGGTCCAACCGGTCCACAGGACCAACAGGCCGGTGGTCCAACCGGTCCACAGGACCAACAGGCCGGCTTGGTCCAACCGGTCCACAGGACCAACAGGCCGGTTGGTCCAACCGGTCCACAGGACCAACAGGCCGGTGGTCCAACCGGTCCACAGGACCAAACAGGCCGGTTGGTCCAACCGGTCCACAGGACCAACAGGCCGGTTGGTCCAACCGGTCCACAGGACCAACAGGCCGGTTGGTCCAACCGGTCCACAGGACCAACAGGCCGGTTGGTCCAACCGGTCCACAGGACCAACAGGCCGGTTGGTCCAACCGGTCCACAGGACCAACAGGCCGGTTGGTCCAACCGGTCCACAGGACCAACTGGCCGGTTGGTCCAACCGGTCCACAGGACCAACAGGCCGGTTGGTCCAACCGGTCCACAGGACCAACAGGCCGGTTGGTCCAACCGGTCCACAGGACCAACAGGCCGGTTGGTCCAACCGGTCCACAGGACCAACAGGCCGGTTGGTCCAACCGGTCCACAGGACCAACAGGCCGGTTGGTCCAACCGGTCCACAGGACCAACAGGCCGGTTGGTCCAACCGGTCCACAGGACCAACAGGCCGGTTGGTCCAACCGGTCCACAGGACCAACAGGCCGGTTGGTCCAACCGGTCCACAGGACCAACAGGCCGGTTGGTCCAACCGGTCCACAGGACCAACAGGCCGGTTGGTCCAACCGGTCCACAGGACCAACAGGCCGGTTGGTCCAACCGGTCCACAGGACCAACTGGCCGGTTGGTCCAACCGGTCCACAGGACCAACAGGCCGGTTGGTCCAACCGGTCCACAGGACCAACAGGCCGGTTGGTCCAACCGGTCCACAGGACCAACAGGCCGGTTGGTCCAACCGGTCCACAGGACCAACAGGCCGGTTGGTCCAACCGGTCCACAGGACCAACAGGCCGGTTGGTCCAACCGGTCCACAGGACCAACAGGCCGGTTGGTCCAACCGGTCCACAGGACCAACTGGCCGGTTGGTCCAACCGGTCCACAGGACCAACAGGCCGGTTGGTCCAACCGGTCCACAGGACCAACTGGCCGGTTGGTCCAACCGGTCCACAGGACCAACAGGCCGGTTGGTCCAACCGGTCCACAGGACCAACTGGCCGGTTGGTCCAACCGGTCCACAGGACCAACAGGCCGGTTGGTCCAACCGGTCCACAGGACCAACAGGCCGGTTGGTCCAACCGGTCCACAGGACCAACAGGCCGGTTGGTCCAACCGGTCCACAGGACCAACAGGCCGGTTGGTCCAACCGGTCCACAGGACCAACAGGCCGGTTGGTCCAACCGGTCCACAGGACCAACAGGCCGGTTGGTCCAACCGGTCCACAGGACCAACAGGCCGGTTGGTCCAACCGGTCCACAGGACCAACAGGCCGGTTGGTCCAACCGGTCCACAGGACCAACAGGCCGGTTGGTCCAACCGGTCCACAGGACCAACTGGCCGGTTGGTCCAACCGGTCCACAGGACCAACAGGCCGGTTGGTCCAACCGGTCCACAGGACCAACAGGCCGGTTGGTCCAACCGGTCCACAGGACCAACAGGCCGGTTGGTCCAACCGGTCCACAGGACCAACAGGCCGGTTGGTCCAACCGGTCCACAGGACCAACAGGCCGGTTGGTCCAACCGGTCCACAGGACCAACAGGCCGGTGGTCCAACCGGTCCACAGGACCAACTGGCCGGTTGGTCCAACCGGTCCACAGGACCAACAGGCAGGTTGGTCCAACCGGTCCACAGGACCAACAGGCCGGTTGGTCCAACCGGTCCACAGGACCAACAGGCCGGTTGGTCCAACCGGTCCAAAGGACCAACTGGCCGGTTGGTCCAACCGGTCCACAGGACCAACAGGCCGGTTGGTCCAACCGGTCCACAGGACCAACAGGCCGGTTGGTCCAACCGGTCCACAGGACCAACAGGCCGGTTGGTCCCAACCGGTCCACAGGACCAACAGGCCGGTGGTCCAACCGGTCCACAGGGACCAACAGGCCGGTTGGTCCAACCGGTCCACAGGACCAACAGGCCGGTTGGTCCAACCGGTCCACAGGACCAACAGGCCGGTTGGTCCAACCGGTCCACAGGACCAACTGGCCGGTTGGTCCAACCGGTCCACAGGACCAACAGGCCCGGTTGGTCCAACCGGTCCACAGGACCAACTGGCCGGGTGGTCCAGGCCGGTTGTCCAACCGGTCCACAGGACCAACAGGCCGGTTGGTCCAACCGGTTCCACAGGACCAACTGGCCGGTTGGTCCAACCGGTCCACAGGACCAACAGGCCGGTTGGTCCAACCGGTCCACAGGACCAACAGGCCGGTTGGTCCAACCGGTCCACAGGACCAACTGGCCGGTTGGTCCAACCGGTCCACAGGACCAACAGGCCGGTTGGTCCAACCGGTCCACAGGACCAACATGGCCGGTTGGTCCAACCCTGTCCACCAGGAACCAACATGGCCGGTTGGTCCAACCGGTCCACAGGACCAACTGGCCGGTTGGTCCAACCGGTCCACAGGACCAACAGGCCGGTTGGTCCAACCGGTCCACGAGGACCAACAGGCCGGTTGGTCCAACCGGTCCACAGGACCAACAGGCCGGTTGGTCCAACCGGTCCACAGGACCAACAGGCCGGTTGGTCCAACCGGTCCACAGGACCAACGGCCGGTTGGTCCAACCGGTCCACAGGACCAACAGGCCGGTTGGTCCAACCGGGTCCACAGGACCAACAGGCCGGTTGGTCCAACCGGTCCACAGGACCAACAGGCCGGTTGGTCCAACCGGTCCACAGGACCAACAGGCCGGTTGGTCCAACCGGTCCACAGGACCAACTGGCCGGTTGGTCCAACCGGTCCACAGGACCAACAGGCCGGTTGGTCCAACCGGTCCACAGGACCAACAGGCCGGTTGGTCCAACCGGTCCACAGGACCAACAGGCCGGTTGGTCCAACCGGTCCACAGGACCAACAGGCCGGTTGGTCCAACCGGTCCACAGGACCAACTGGCCGGTTGGTCCAACCGGTCCACAGGACCAACAGGCCGGTTGGTCCAACCGGTCCACAGGACCAACAGGCCGGTTGGTCCAACCGGTCCACAGGACCAACAGGCCGGTTGGTCCAACGGTCCACAGGACCAACGGCCGGTTGGTCCAAACCGGTCCACAGGACCAACAGGCCGGTTGGTCCAACCGGTCCACAGGACCAACAGGCCGGTTGGTCCAACCGGTCCACTAGGACCAACGGCCGGTTGGTCCAACCGGTCCACAGGACCAACAGGCCGGTTGGTCCAACCGGTCCACAGGACCAACAGGCCGGTTGGTCCAACCGGTCCACAGGACCAACTAGGCCGGTTGGTCCAACCGGTCCACTAGGACCAACTGGCCGGTTGGTCCAACCGGTCCACAGGACCAACAGGCCGGTTGGTCCAACCGGTCCACAGGACCAACAGGCCGGTTGGTCCAACCGGTCCACATGACCAACAAGCCGGTTGGTCCAACCGGTCCAAAGGACCAACTGGCCGGTTGGTCCAACCGGTCCACAGGACCAACAGGTCAGTTGGTCCAACCGGTCCACAGGACCAACATGCCGGTAGGTCCAACCGTTCCACAGGACCAACAGGCCGGTTGGTCCAACCGGTCCACAGGACCAACTGGCCGGTTGGTCCAACCGGTCCACAGGACCAACAGGCCGGCTGGTCCAACCGGTCCACAGGACCAACAGGCCGGTTGGTCCAACCGGTCCACTGGACCAACAGGCCGGTTGGTCCAACCGGTCCACAGGACCAAAAGGCCGGTTGGTCCAACCGGTCCACAGGACCAACAGGCCGGTTGGTCCAACCGGTCCACAGGACCAACAGGCCGGTTGGTCCAACCGGTCCACAGGACCAACAGGCCGGTAGGTCTAACCGGTCCACAGGACCAACAGGCCGATTGGTCCAACCGGTCCACAGGACCAACAGGCCGGTTGGTCCAACCGGTCCACAGGACCAACAGGCCGGTTGGTCCAACCGGTCCACTAGGACCAACTGGCCGGTTGGTCCAACCGGTCCACAGGACCAACTGGCCGGTTGGACCAACCGGTCCACACGACCAACTGGCGGGTTGGTCAAACCGGTCCACAGGACCAACAGGCCGGTTGGTCCAACCGGTCCACAGGACCAACTGGCCGGTTGGTCCAACCGGTCCATAGGACCAACTGGCCGGTTAGTCCAACCGGTCCAGAGGACCAACAGGCCGGTTGGTCCAACCGGTCCACAGGACCAACATGCCGGTTGGTCCAACCGGTCCACTGGACCAACTGGCCGGTTGGTCCAACCGGTCCATAGGACCAACAGACCGGTTGGTCCAACCGGTCCACAGGACCAACTGGCCGGTTGGTCCAACGGGTCCAAAGGACCAACAGGCCGGTTGGTCCAGCGGGACAGGCCGGTTGGTCCAACCGGTCCACAGGACCAACAGGCCGGTTGGTCCAACCGGTCCAAAGGACCAACAGGCCGGTTGGTCCAACGGGTCCACAGGACCAACAGGTCGGTTTGGTCCAACCGGTCCACAGGACCAACAGGCCCGTTGGTCCAACCGGTCCACAGGACCAACAGGCCCGTTGGTCCAACCGGTCCACAGGACCAACAGGCCGGTGGTCCAACCGGTCCACAGGACCAACAGGACGGTTGGTCCAACCGGTCCACAGGACCAACAGGCTGGTTGGTCCAACCGGTCCACAGGACCAACAGGCCGGTTGGTCCAACCGGTCCACAGGACCAACTAGCCAGTTGGTCCAACCGGTCCACAGGACCAACAGGCCGGTTGGTCCAACCGGTCCACAGGACCAACAGGCCGGTTGGTCCAACCGGTCCACAGGACCAACAGGCCGGTTGGTCCAACCGGTGTAAAGGACCAACAGGCCGGTTGGTCCAACCGGTCCATAGGACCAACAGGCCGGTTGGTCCAACCGGTCCACATGGACCAACTGGCCGGTTGGTCAACCGGTCCACTAGGACCCAACAGGCCGGTTGGTCCAACCGGTCCACAAGACCAACTGGCCGGTTGGTCCAACCGGTCCACAGGACCAAACGGCGGTTGGCCAACGGTCCACAGGCCCAACAGGGGTTGGTCCAACCTGGTCCACAGGACCAACAGGCCGGTTGGTCCAACCGGTCCACAGGACCAACAGGCCGGTTGGTCCAACCGGTCCACAGGACCAACAGGCCGGTTGGTCCAAACGGTCCACAGGACCAACTGGCCGGTTGGTCCAACCGGTCCACAGGACCAACAGGCCGGTTGGTCCAACCGGTCCACAGGACCAACAGGCCGGTTGGTCCAACCGGTCCACAGGACCAACAGGCCGGTTGGTCCAACCGGTCCACAGGACCAACAGGCCGGTTGGTCCAACCGGTCCACAGGACCAACAGGCCGGTTGGTCCAACCGGTCCACAGGACCAACAGGCCGGTTGGTCCAACCGGTCCACAGGACCAACAGGCCGGTTGGTCCAACCGGTCCACAGGACCAACAGGCCGGTTGGTCCAACCGGTCCACAGGACCAACAGGCCGGTTGGTCCAACCGGTCCACAGGACCAACAGGCCGGTTGGTCCAACCGGTCCACAGGACCAACAGGCCGGTTGGTCCAACCGGTCCACAGGACCAACTGGCCGGTTGGACCAACCGGTCCACATGACCAACAGGCCGGTTGGTCAAACCGGTCCACAGGACCAACAGGCCGGTTGGTCCAACCGGTCCACAAGACCAACTGGCCGGTTGGTCCAACCGGTCCAGAGGACCAACAGGCCGGTTAGTCCAACCGGTTCAGAGGACCAACAGGCCGGTTGGTCCAACCGGTCCACAGGACCAACTGGCCGGTTGGTCCAACCGGTCCACAGGACCAACAGGCCGGTTGGTCCAACCGGTCCACAGGACCAACAGGCCGGTTGGTCCAACCGGTCCACAGGACCAACAGGCCGGTTGGTCCAGCCGGTCTACAGGACCAACAGGCCGGTTGGTCCAACCGGTCCACAGGACCAACAGGCCGGTTGGTCCAACCGGTCCATAGGACCAACAGACCGGTTGGTCCAACCGGTGTAAAGGACCAACTGGCCGGTTGGTCCAACCGGTCCACAGGACCAACAGGCCGGTTGGTCCAACCGGTCCACAGGACCAAAAGGCCGGTTGGTCCAACCGGTCCACAGGACCAACAGGCCGGTTGGTCCAACCGGTCCACAGGACCAACAGGCCGGTTGGTCAAACCGGTCCACAGGACCAACTGGCCGGTAGGTCCAACCAGTCCACAGGACCAACAGGCCGGTTGGTCCAACCGGTCCACACGACCAACTGGCCGGTTGGTCCAACCGGTCCACAGGACCAACAGGCCGGTTGGTCCAACCGGTCCACACGACCAACTGGCCGGTTGGTCAAACCGGTCCATAGGACCAACAGGCCGGTTGGACCAACCGGTCCACAGGACCAACTGGCCGGGTGGTCCAACCGGTCCATAGGACCAACTGGCCGGTTGGTCCAACCGGTCCACAGGACCAACTGGCCGGTTGGTCCAACCGGTCCACAGGACCAACTGGCCGGTTGGTCCAACCGGTCCACAGGACCAACAGGCCGGTTGGTCCAACCGGTCCACAGGACCAACTGGCCGGTTGGTCCAACCGGTCCATAGGACCAACATGGCCGGTTGGTCCAACCGGTCCACAGGACCAACTGGCCGGTTGGT
Source organism: Closterium sp. Naga37s-1 (assembly GCA_947471745.1). Lineage (NCBI taxonomy): Eukaryota > Viridiplantae > Streptophyta > Zygnematophyceae > Desmidiales > Closteriaceae > Closterium > Closterium sp. Naga37s-1. Next base: position 39,591 of record CANJKZ010000632.1, on the reverse strand, counting down.
CCAACGGGTCCAAAGGACCAACAGGCCGTATTGGTCCAACCGGTCCACAGGACCAACAGGCCGGTTGGTCCAACGGGTCCACAGGACCAACAGGCCGGTTGGTCCAACGGGTCCACAGGACCAACAGGCCGGTTGGTCCAACCGGTCCACAGGACCAACAGGCCGGTGGTCCAACTGGTCCACAGGACCAACAGGCCGTTGGTCCAACCGGTCCACAGACCAACAGGCCGGTTGGTCCACCGGTCCACAGGGACCAACAGGCCGGTTGGTCCAACCGGTCCACAGGACCAACAGGCCGGTTGGTCCCAACGCGGTCCACAGGACCAACAGGCCGGTTGGTCCAACCGGCCACAGGACCAAACAGGCCGGTTGGTTCAACCGGTCCACAGGACCAACAGGCCGGTTGGTCCAAGCGGTCCACAGGACCAACGGCCGGTTGGTCCAACCGGTCCACAGGACCAATCAGGCCGGTTGGTCCAACCGGTCCACAGGACCAACGGCCGGTTGGTCCAACCGGTCCACAGGACCAACTGGCCGGTTGGACCAACCGGTCCACAAGACCAACTGGCCGGTTGGTCCAACCGGTCCAGAGGACCAACAGGCCGGTTAGTCCAACCGGTTCAGAGGACCAACAGGCCGGTTGGTCCAACCGGTCCACAGGACCAACTGGCCGGTTGGTCCAACCGGTCCACAGGACCAACAGGCCGGTTGGTCCAACCGGTCCACAGGACCAACAGGCCGGTTGGTCCAACCGGTCCACAGGACCAACAGGCCGGTTGGTCCAGCCGGTCTACAGGACCAACAGGCCGGTTGGTCCAACCGGTCCACAGGACCAACAGGCCGGTTGGTCCAACCGGTCCATAGGACCAACAGACCGGTTGGTCCAACCGGTGTAAAGGACCAACTGGCCGGTTGGTCCAACCGGTCCACAGGACCAACAGGCCGGTTGGTCCAACCGGTCCACAGGACCAAAAGGCCGGTTGGTCCAACCGGTCCACAGGACCAACAGGCCGGTTGGTCCAACCGGTCCACAGGACCAACAGGCCGGTTGGTCAAACCGGTCCACAGGACCAACTGGCCGGTAGGTCCAACCAGTCCACAGGACCAACAGGCCGGTTGGTCCAACCGGTCCACACGACCAACTGGCCGGTTGGTCCAACCGGTCCACAGGACCAACAGGCCGGTTGGTCCAACCGGTCCACACGACCAACTGGCCGGTTGGTCAAACCGGTCCATAGGACCAACAGGCCGGTTGGACCAACCGGTCCACAGGACCAACTGGCCGGGTGGTCCAACCGGTCCATAGGACCAACTGGCCGGTTGGTCCAACCGGTCCACAGGACCAACTGGCCGGTTGGTCCAACCGGTCCACAGGACCAACTGGCCGGTTGGTCCAACCGGTCCACAGGACCAACAGGCCGGTTGGTCCAACCGGTCCACAGGACCAACTGGCCGGTTGGTCCAACGGGTCCAAAGGACCAACATGCCTATTGGTCCAACCGGTACACAGGACCAACAGGCCGGTTGGTCCAACGGGTCCAAAGGACCAACAGGCCCGTTGGTCCAACGGGTCCACAGGACCAACAGGCCGGTTGGTCCTACCGGTCCACAGGACCAACAGGCCCGTTGGTCCAACTGGTCCACAGGACCAACAGGCCGGTTGGTCCAACCGGTCCATAAGACCAACATGCCGGTTGGTCCAACCGGTCCACAGGACCAACAGGCCGGTTGGTCCAACCGGTCCACAGGACCAACTGGCCGGTTGGTCCAACCGGTCCACAGGACCAACAGGCCGGTTGGTCCAACGGGTCCAAAGGACCAACAGGCCGGTTGGTCCAACTGGTCCACAGGACTAACTGGCCCGTTGGTCCAACGGGTCCAAAGGACCAACAGGCTGGTTGGTCCAACGGGTCCACAGGGCCAACAAGCCGGTTGGTCCAACCGGTCCACAGGACCAACAGGCCGGTTGGTCCAACCGGTCCACAGGACCGACAGGTCGGTTGGTCCAACCGGTCCACAGGACCAACAGGCCGATTGGTTCAACCGGTCCACAGGACCAACAGGCCGGTTGGTCCAACCGGTCCACAGGACCAACAGGCCGGTTGGTCCAACCAGTCCACAGGACCATCAGGCCGGTTGGTCCAACCGGTCCACAGGACCAACTGTCCACACGACCAACTGGCCGGTTGGTCCAACTGGTCCACAGGACCAACTGGCCGGTTGGTCCAACCGGTCCACAGGACGAACAGGCCGGTTGGTCCAACCGGTCCACAGGACCAACTGGCCGGTTGGTCCAACCGGTCCACAGGACCAACTGGCCGGTTGGTCCAACCGGTCCACAGGACCAACAGGCCGGTTCGTCCAACCGGTCCACAGGACCAACAGGCCGGTTGGTCCAACCGGTCCACAGGACCAACAGGCCGGTTGGTCCAACCGGTCCACAAAACCAACAGGCCGGTTGGTCCAACCGGTCCACAGGACCAACAGGCCGGTTGGTCCAACCGGTCCACTGGACCAAAAGGCCGGTTGGTCCAACCGGTCCACAGGACCAACTGGCCGGTTGGTCCAACCGGTCCACAGGACCAACAGGCCGTTTGGTCCGACCGGTACACAGGACCAACAGGCCGGTTGGTCCAACGGGTCCAAAGGACCAACAGGACGGTTGGTCCAACTGGTCCACAGGACCAACTGGCCCGTTGGTCCAACGGGTCCAAAGGACCAACAGGCTGGTTGGTCCAACGGGTCCACAGGACCAACAGGCCGGTTGGTCCAACCGGTCCACAGGACCAACTGGCCGGTTCGTCCAACCGGTCCACAGGACCAACTGGCCGGTTGGTCCAACCAGTCCACAGGACCAACTGGCCGGTTGGTCCAACCGGTCCAGAGGACCAACTGGCCGGTTGGTCCAACCGGTCCACAGGACCAACTGGCCGGTTGGTCCAACCGGTCCATAGGACCAACTGGCCCGTTGGTCCAACCGGTCCACAAGACCAACAGGCCCGTTGGTCCAACCGGTCCATAGGACCAACTGGCCCGTTGGTCCAACCGGTCCATAGGACCAACAGGCCGGTTGGTCCAACCGGTCCATAAGACCAACAGGCCGGTTGGTCCAACCGGTCCACAGGGCCAACAAGCCGGTTGGTCCAACCGGTCCACAGGTTCAGCAGGCCGGTTGGTCCAACCGGTCCACAGGACCAACAGGCCGGTTGGTCCAACCGGTCCACAGGACCAACAGGCCGGTTGGTGCAACCGGTCCACAGGACCAACTGGCCGGTTGGTCCAACCGGTCCACAGGACCAACTGGCCGGTTGGTCCAACCGGTCCACACGACCAACAGGCCGGTTGGTTCAACCGGTCCACAGGACCAACTGGCCGGTTGGTCCAACCGGTCCACAGGACCAACTAGCCGGTTGGTCCAATCGGTCCACACGACCAACTGGCCGGTTGGTCCAACCGGTCCATTGGACCAACTGGCTGGTTGGTCCAACCGGTCCACAGGACCAACTAGCCGGTTGGTCCAATCGGTCCACACGACCAACTGGCCGGTTGGTCCAACCGGTCCATTGGACCAACTGGCTGGTTGGTCCAACCGGTCCACAGGACCAACAGGCCGGTTGGTCCGACCGGTCCACAGGACCAACAGGCCGGTTGGTCCAACCGGTCCAGAGGACCAACTGGCCGGTTGGTCCAACCGGTCCACAGGACCAACTGGCCGGTTAGTCCAACCGGTCCAGAGGACCAACTGGCCGGTTGGTCCAACCGGTCCACAGGACCAACAGGCCGGTTGGTCCAACCGGTCCACAGGACCAACTGGCCGGTTGGTCCAACCGGTCAACAGGACCAACTTGTCGGTTGGTCCAACCGGTCCACAGGACCAACTGGCCGGTTAGTCCGACCGGTCCAGAGGACCAACTGGCCGGTTGGTCCAACCGGTCCATAGGACCAACTGGCCGGCTGGTCCAACCGGTCCACAGGACCAACTTGTCGGTTGGTCCAACCGGTCCACAGGACCAACTGGCCGGTTAGTCCGACCGGTCCAGAGGACCAACTGGCCGGTTGGTCCAACCGGTCCATAGGACCAACTGGCCGGCTGGTCCAACCGGTCCACAGGACCAACTGGCCGGCTGGTCCAACCGGTCCACAGGACCAACTTGTCGGTTGGTCCAACCGGTCCACAGGACCAACTGGCCGGTTAGTCCAACCGGTCCAGAGGACCAACTGGCCGTTTGGTCCGACCGGTACACAGGACCAACAGGCCGGTCGGTCCAACCGGTCTAGAGGACCAACTTGTCGGTTGGTCCAACCGGTCCACAGGACCAACTGGCCGGTTGGTCCAACCGGTCCACAGGACCAACTGGCCCGTTGGTCCAACCGGTCCACAGGACCAACAGGCCGGTTGGTCCAACCGGTCCACAGGACCAACAGGCCGGTTGGTCCAACCGGTCCACAGGACCAACAGGCCTGTTGGTCCAACCGGTCCACAGGACCAACTGGCCGGTTGGTCCAACCGGTCCGCAGGACCAACTGGCCGGTTAGTCCAACTGGTCTAGAGGACCAACTGGCCGGTTGGTCCAACCGGTCCACAGGACCAACAGGCCGGTTGGTCCAACCGGTCCACAGGACCAACTGGCCGGTTGGTCCAACCGGTCCACAGGACCAACTGGCCGGTTAGTCCAACCGGTCCAGAGGACCAACTGGCCGGTTGGTCCAACCGGTCCATAGGACCAACTGGCCGGTTGGTCCAACCGGTCCACAGGAGTCCCATGGACTGGTTGGTCCAACCCGCGTGTTGGTCGTATGGACCGGTTGGACCAACCTGCCTGCTGGTCCCATTGACCGGTAGGACCAACCGGCTTCTTGGTCCCATGGACCGGTAGGACCAACCTTGCTGTTGGTCACATGGATATGTTGGACCAACCGGCCAGTTGGTCCCATTGACCCGTTGGACCAACCGACCTGTTTGTCCCATAGACCGGCTGGACCAACCGGATTGTTGGCCCCATGGACTAGTAGGACCAACCGGCTGGTTGGTCCCATGGACTGGTTGGACCAAACGCCATGTTGGTTTCACGGACCGGTTGGACCAACCGGCCAGTTGGTCTCGTGGACTGGTTGTACCAACCGGCATTTTCGTCCTATAGACCGGTTGGACCAACCGGCCAGTTGGTCCCATGGACCGGTTGGACCCACCAGCCTGTTGGTCCCATTGACTGGTAGGACCAACCGCCATATTGGTTCCCTGGACCGGTTGGATCAACCGGCCAGTTGGTCCTGTAGACTTGTTGGACCAACCGGCATGTTGGTTCTACAGACCGGTTGGACCAACTGGCTCGTTGGTCCCATGGACCGGTTGAACCATCCGGCCTGTTAGTCCCACGGACCGGTTGGACCAACCGGCCAGTTGATCCCATGGACCGGTTGGACCAACCGGCCAGTTGGTCCCATAGACCGGTTGGACCAACCGGCGTGTTGGTCCCATGGAATGGTAGGACCAACCTGCCTATTAGTCCCATGGACTGGTTGGACCAACAGCCATGTTGGTTTCAGGGACCAGTTGAACCAACCGGCCAGTTGGTCCTGTGGACCGGTTGGACCAACCGGCATGTTGGTCCTATAGACCAGTTGGACCAACTGGCATGTTGGTCCCATGGACCGATTGGACCAACCGGCCTGTTGGTCCCATGGACCGGTTGGACCAACCAGCCTGTTGATCCCATAGACTGTATGACAGTACGACGGCTAATGCTGGCTTTACTAGCTTGCTTGGACTTTATTATGCTATTTCTAGCTTAGGTTTATTTTATCATGCTTAGATATGCTTGATTTCCTAGGTTAGGTGCATTCCTATGCTTTTTTATCGTTATTGTACTGAACCAGGTTACGTGTATCGAATTCAAGCCTATTCAGTTTCCACCGAATTGCTTTCTACTGAGTTGGGAAAGGTCCTGTTTGGGGCGCTTCGCGACTCTCAGAACATTCGCGTAACACATGTGTAATTGGCTTTATGTCAAGACTATATATAGCCTCGTGTTGTACCCAGGTGGATCATTCAATTACAACTCTCTTTCCTGAGCTCGATCCTAGATCCTCAGACTTGGTTATCAGAGCCTGTTTGCGCGCGAAGTTGTTTTACCGCTAAAACCTAGCTTTTAAAATCCGTGGGGGCGACAACTAAAGCGCCGATTTTGGGTATGTAAACCAGTTTCGCGCTATTTTTTAACGTCCCCCTCGAACGGGGCTTGGAACACTCCTTAGGTCCAGTGGCGAAAAAAGTTGGAATTTCGACCGTCCAATCGACTCGAATGTCAACGGCACTGAGAATTTCGCCCAATGGCAGAGATCGGATGCGAATTTCGGGAGAATTATGCGACCTACAGAATCAGCGCTCCTCATTTCTGCATTCGATTCGATTCGCAGTAAGTCGACCAGCGCATAGAACTCAATTGTTTTGGTCGCAAGTCTTCCTGTAAATCGCCAAATGGAGGAAAATGGTGATAATTCCGTACTAAACATTACAGAGTTACACACCGGCCTGGACCAGACGCGAGCGGCACTCCAGCGAATAGAGGAGCTTCTTTCGAACTAGTCGGCAGCCGTCATGGCAGCAGCGAACGTAGCATCGAATGCAGCAGCGTCGACACCGACACTTCACCCGGCAGCAGCGGCTGCGGCTACAGTGAATCTTGTGGCGGCACTTCCGAGGCTACCGGAGACGTTCAATCCGAATGCGAGAGACACCGACGTCCGTCGATTCATTGCGACCCTCGAAATTTACTTCGAGACCGTTGGCTGTACGACCCCGACACACGATGCAATGTGGATTTGGCTCGCAACGACACTGTTTCGAGGCCCGGCGCTCGAGTGGATTTACAATAGCAACGAGGTCCGAGGCGAGGGGTCATGGACGCAGTTTTGGGCAGCTTTAATTCAACGCTTCGAACCGATTAATTTGAGCTACATGGAACGGCAGCAGATTCATCGGCAGAAATAGTCCCGCAGTGTAACACAGTACACGCAGCAGATGGAAAGCTTCCTCAACCAAATTACCGACCTGACCGAAGGGGAAAGAATCCAAGCGTATACCGAGGGGCTAAAGTTGGAAGTCCGCGGACAGATGATTGCCGCAAACTACAACAAATACGGCGACATGGTGTGCGCAGCAGAGAGATTCGATGTGTTGACTCGAGGTCAACCCGAAACACGACGACGCGTGCCGAACAGATCATTCGGCACGGAGCAATAGGCACCACCCACGACCGCCGACCCGATGGATATCGTTAAGATCGACACGAAGCAGCAGTTGACAAAATATGAGAACTGCGAATTTTGTGGCATAGCAGGATATCGATTCTTGGTGTGTTGGAAAATGAAGAAGGCACGAGCGGACCTGCAGGGCAACAATAGTACGGCACCCCTGAAGTCAAAAGACATGGAGACTTCAGAGCGGGCAAAATAAGGAGGACATAATGGCGCACATTTAAAACGTCACGACCGGCCGACAACAGGGGAAATCGTCGAGACAAATGGGGGCTCCGCGAAACAAGACCCTGCACCGACCTTTAAGATATTCAGGAGAGATTTAGAGGCTAACCCTTGGAGATTATTCACGTACCTGAGAAGTTGGGCAAACCACTCCGGAGCATTGAAAAGGGTCGTGCGTTCCGAGGAGTTAATATTCTCTCCCCGTAGCACAGTGTTAAGGCTCCCCTGCCCACATGTGAAGCCTACAAAGCTGCAAAGGCTTAGAGGAAGGTTCCAGGCCAAGACGAAGCTGAATCAGCCTCAGATAAATCCTTCTAACCCTACTCAGTTGGAAACTGATATTGAGTCAGCAGCTTCGACCGCAGGACCTAGGGATGATTTAAACAACATCCCCTAAGATCCTATAAGCGAGACCATCTACGGTTACTCAAAGCGGCAACAACCACTACTACTCGAGGTGATCTGCAACAGGCGACGTCTCCAGGCACTGGTGGACAGGGGTGCGTATCACTCGGTGTGCGATCGCGGGACGTTGGAGAAAATTGGAGAACCTTCGGAGGAGTCCAAGTTCACGGCAACGATGGTGGACCGTACGGAACTTCCCATCCACGGCGAAGCATCACTGCAGATGCACATAGGGGCGCTGAGGTGGAAGCTGACATTGCCAATCACGAACATCAAGGGTTTAGATTTCATATTGGGGTGAGATTTCCTGAAGCGGCTCAACCCCGAAATTGATTGGGTCAACCGGAAGGTGTGCATCTACAACTACGGGAAACAAGTGGAGTTGCGAAGCTGGACGGATACAGGGGATGTTCCTGAAATGACACTAGCACCGTTCAAACAGACAGTGAACGAGAGTAACACGGGTTACTTAGCACTGGTTATGGCAGCAGCTGAGAAGGAGAAGCCGAGTTCGGAGCTTCCTGCAGCTGTGAAGGATGTCTTGGAGCAGTACAAAGATATAATGCACGACGACCTAGCGGCGGGCATACATCCAGCACGCACCCACGAGAACGAGATCGTGGAGGAACCAGGTGCGAAACCCGTCTCACGTGCACCATACCGCCTTAGTCCGACCAAACTGATGACATGAATAAGCAGATAGAATATCTACTGGACAGGCAACTCATCCGCCCATCCACCTCTCCCTACGGTGCACTAGTTCTCTTCACTCCTAAAGTAGACAGCAGTTTACGAATGTGCATCGACTACCGCGCACTGAACAAACAAACAGTCAAAAACAAGTATCCCATACCGCGCATAGACGACCTACTGGACCAACTGCATGGTGCAACAATCTTTTCGAAGCTGGACCTACGGTCGGGTTACTGGCAGATCAAGATGGCGGACAACTCGATCCACAAGACGGCGTTCTGTACCAGATGCGGTTCCTACAAATACTTGGTGATGCCGTTCGGACTCTGCAACGCACCAGCGACGTTTCAGGCGGAGATGGATCACATCCTACGGCTCCTATTGTACGAATGCGTGGTGGTGTACCTGGACGACACCCTGATTAAAATATGAAGGAGCATGTGGAGCATCTGCGAAAGGTGTTCGAGATCCAGCGGAAAAACAAGTTCTACGTGAAGTTGTCGAATAGCAACTTCGCACTGAAGAAGGTGCAGTTTCTCAGGCACATGGTAAGTGCGGAGGGCGTACACGTGGACCCGCGGAAGATCGAAGCCGTCAAGAAGTGGAAAGTACCGGAGAAGGTGAAGGAGTTGTTGGTGCAACCCTACGGTTTGCACTCGGCTTGTTGTCCGTGTGCGTGAATGTGTGTGTGTATGGAATGGTATGAGGGCATGGGATAATATATATTTCATGCTTATAATTGTGTGTGAATGTTGAGTCATGATGTCGAGTGTGTGTGTCGAGTCAATAGCGAGTTATCGCTAGACGCGTGTTACGCGGTCGTTTGTGTCTCGCGCGCGGTTTCTATTTTGTCGTGCGCGGTTTCTATTTTGTCCTGTGTCGAACGTTCGGCGTGTCGCAGGTGTGTGCAGCAGACCCATCAAGAACTCAAGGATGAGTTTGTGATGAAGAGCCCGAGCCTTGGTGTCAAGCCTCAAGTGATTTCGAAGCTTGCCAAAAGGGTACACCTCAAGATATTGAAGATAGTTACATTACTTTGTGTAGTGTAACATTTCACTTGGTGTAGGCCCTAGTGAAGGGTAGTTTCGAGACCCTTCGTGGTTGGGGACAGTGTGGCACTGTTCCACATCACTGTACCTCGGCTCTTGGGGTTTGTAGGAGCTGGGAGTCATTCCCAACTCGTAACTCTTCCTATCTTGTGTTCTAAGACTATAGTGGCTGCCATAGTACCGTTCGTTCAAACCGACGCTGTGTCGTCAATTCTTTATCAAATCGTGCAATCTAAATTGATAATTGTAGACGACGTGAAGACGCTCCAGATCCAATTTGAATCAAGTCATTTGCAGCTGTGAGCAGAACGCTATCAACGTTTGAAGCCGCTGTGCAGAAATCCGTCTGTGCTCTCTATCTTTCGTTTTAGGCACATTCAAGCCTATTGTGACTATAACAAGTGGTATCAGAGCCCCTTGGAGCAGTTTCGACAATGTCTGGACCTGAGGAAAGGGGTGGCAGAGGTGCTGGTGGCAGTGGAGAAGCTCAAGCTCAAGGCCAACCCCGTGATTCAGCCATGGCGCCCATGCAACCAAGTCTTGGCAAGGCCATGTTCAAGGGTGCTGATGGGAAGATGGTGGGCCTCAAGAACGTGCTTTGGGTGCCCAGCCTTGCTGCAAACCTGATTTCCGTGCGGCGGTTGGCAAAGGCCGGCATGGACACGAACTCGAAGGGAGCCAAGACCTACACCGCAAGGCTTGGCGATCGAATTCTTTGGGACCTTCATGAGGACAGGGATGTCTACAACGAGATGTGGCAGATCCCAGTAGTCCCTATGCCTAAGGAGAGGCAAGTGGCAGCAAGCATCAGCACCAAGGATGGAGCGGTCGGTAGCGACGATGGCGCGAACGGTCGCGCTAAGGAGAATGAGCTCAAGAAGAGCAAACCTGGAGGGACCAGCAAGTTCAGTGAACCTAAGGAGAGTGGTGCAGCAACCAAGGAGCAGAAAAAGGGTGAGGAGAACCCAGAGGCAGCAGCGGAGGAGGACTACGGAGAGAGTATGTGGGGCGCTATTGCGAGCGCGGCATTCTCCAATCCAACTTCGGCTACGGGGGAGTGTGATTGGCTCACCTTGCATCGGCGCATGGGGCATGTGGCCCTGCCCATCTTGCAGCAGCTAGTGAAGAATGAGATGGTTGCTGGCATACGTGTGAAGGGGGAGCCCGATGAGGTGCTTGGCTGCCCGACGTGCATTCAAGCCAAGTTCACCCGGTTTCCGTTCCCTAGTTCGGAGGCAACGGCAAAGGCACCGCTTGATGAGGTGGTGATGGACGTGGTGGGCCCCCTGAAGCTTGGAGCTGCTGGAGCTGAGTATTTTCTCACCATTGTCGACGTCTACACCCGCATGACTTGGGTGTACGTGCTGGCCAAGAAGAGCGACGTGGCTGAAACGTTGAAGACGGATTGGTTCCCGATGGTGGAGCGGCAACAAGACCGTCTAGTCAAGTCAATCCGCACCGATCGAGGGGGAGAGTTCCTGAGCAAGGAGTTTGGGTTGTGGCTGAAGAAGAATGGTATTCGGCACTCCCTCACCATGCCATACTCCCCTGCAATGAACGGCATCGCCGAGCGAGCGAACCGCACAATCACGGAGGCGGCACGCGGGTTGCTCATTGAAGCCGGGCTACCCGACTATTTCTGGCCTGATGCGGTGCGGAGCGCGTGTGTGGCCAAGAACAGAGCCTTGACTCATGTGGGAGCAGACAAATGGGTGCCCTATGTGGAGTGGCTAGGAAGGAAGCCAAAGGTGGATATGCTTCGGGTGTTCGGGTGCATGTGCATGGCGCTCGTGCCTAAGCATCTTCGGCACAACAAGCTTGGTGCCAAGGCGGTGTGGGCCGTGCACTTGGGCATGGCTCAAAACATCAAGGGATGGCTTCTTTGGGACCCATTCACCAAGAAGTTCTTGGTGAGCAGGGACTGCGAGTTCATGGAGAACTTCATGTACAAGAATTGGAAGGCGGAGAATGAGGCGAAGATAGGCGTGCGGTTTGGGGAGGTGAAGAGTTCCGGTTTGGAGCATGTGGAGCTGCCTTTGGAGCTGAGCAGCGGCAGCACCACCACAAGGCAATCCTCCCTTGTGAATGGGGGAGAGGAGGCCAATGATGCAGAGGAAGAAGAGGAGGAGGTGCAGCAAGTGAGCGAGCGTGCACCGTCACTCCCTTCCCGTACTACGAGTGCTCCACGGATTCGAGCCACACCGCAGCAACGCCAAGGCCTTCAAGTCCCTGCAGCTGAGGAGGAAGGAAGGGGGAAGAGGAGAGTTGAACCCCCTAATAGGCTGACCTATGATGCGCCGGGAAAGCAGGGCAAGACAGCCCTGGCCGGAGCGGCAATGATGGTCGGAGACGACGAGGAGAGTGACTACGAGGAGTGTGCCTTCGCGTTCTTCTCTCCGGTGGAGATGCCGGGAGAACCAGCAACTCTCAAGGAGGCTTTGGAGAGTAGTGATGCTGAGGAGTGGAAGAAGGCCATGGAGAGTGAGCTGAAGAGCATCGAGGAGAATGACACGTTTGAATTGGTGGAGCTACCGGAGGGGCGTACGGCGATAACGTCCAAGTGGCTCTTCAAAATCAAGTCGGATGCCGACGGCAAGATCGAGCGCTACAAGTCTAGGCTTGTATCCAAGGGGTACCAGCAGAAGGAGAAGGTGGACTTCAAGGAGCTGTTTGCCCCTGTGGTGAAGCCGACGACGCTGCGAACCCTATTCGCGGGAGCCGCCATCAAAGGATGGGTAGTAAAGCAAATGGACATCGTAACGGCATTCCTTAACGGCATCCTTGAGGAGGAGATTTTTATGGCGCAGCCAGAGGGGTTTGATGATGGTAGTGGCAGAGTGTGGAAGCTGAAGAAGGCCCTCTATGGGCTGAAGCAGGCCCCTAGGCAATGGTACATGAAGCTGCGCGAAGTGTTGGAGGGGATCGGCTTCACTCCCTCAACGGCCGATCACTCCTTGTTCATGCTTGGCGAGGGGGAGCAGAGGAGTTTCATGGTGGTTTATGTGGATGACATCCTCATTTTCTCACCCTCTTCTGACCTTGTGAAGGAGGTGATGCTGAAGCTTCAAGACAAGTTCAAGTGCAAGGCCCTTGGTGACGTGAGCTTCTACCTTGGGCTCCACATCGAACGAGATGTGGAGAAGCGGTGCATGCGGGTGCATCAACGAAAGTACCTGGAGGCATTGGCTGCCAACTTTGGGCAGAGTGAAGGCCATGTGGCTACACCCTTTCCCTCTGGGTTCAAGTGTGTGAAGGGACCAGAGGAGGAGAGCGTTGGTGAAGAGGAGAGGCGCCGATTTCACTCGTTGGTGGGCAGCCTCATGTATGCGGCGGTAAACACCCGACCGGACGTCGCGTTTGCTACCGGGCAGCTGGCTAGGGCTGTGCAATGCCCTAATGAGGAGCAGGTAGCAGCTGGAATGAGGGTGGCCAAGTATCTTGGCCAAACACCGACCGTTGGGCTGCAATACTCGGCGGCGGCACAAAGGCGCCAAAAGGGCGCGGATGGTGTTGAACCCGGGCGTTTGTTCCTCACCGCCTACTCGGATGCTTCATATGCATCAGAACCGGAGGACATGACAAGTGTGGGAGGCTTCATATGCTGTGTTGGTGGAGGCCCAACTGCTTGGGAGAGCAAGAAGCAGGTTGACCAAGCTTTGAGCTCTGTGGAGTCCGAGTACATGGCACTCTTCCGTGCCGTACGGGAGATTGTGTGGCAGCGGCGTTTGTTGGCTGAATTGGGGGAGGAGCAGCAAAGACCTACCCCACTGTACTGTGACAGCCAGGGTGCCATTGCTCTTGCTAAGAACCCTGTGTTGCATGGACTCACGAAGCACATGATGGTGAAGTGGCATTGGACGAGGAGCATGGTAACCGCAGGTGAAGTTGAGTTGCGCTACGTGAAGACCACGGGGCAGCCGGCTGACATGATGACCAAGAGGCTGGTGGAGCAGCAGCATTGGAAGTGTTGCAAGCTGGCTGGGATGGCTCTGAACTGAGAGAGCAACATATCCTAAGGCCAACAATCCGAGGGGGAGTTTGTTGGTGCAACCCTACGGTTTGCACTCGGCTTGTTGTCCGTGTGCGTGAATGTGTGTGTGTATGGAATGGTATGAGGGCATGGGATAATATATATTTCATGCTTATAATTGTGTGTGAATGTTGAGTCATGATGTCGAGTGTGTGTGTCGAGTCAATAGCGAGTTATCGCTAGACGCGTGTTACGCGGTCGTTTGTGTCTCGCGCGCGGTTTCTATTTTGTCGTGCGCGGTTTCTATTTTGTCCTCTGTCGAACGTTCGGCGTGTCGCAGGTGTGTGCAGCAGACCCATCAAGAACTCAAGGATGAGTTTGTGATGAAGAGCCCGAGCCTTGGTGTCAAGCCTCAAGTGATTTCGAAGCTTGCCAAAAGGGTACACCTCAAGATATTGAAGATAGTTACATTACTTTGTGTAGTGTAACATTTCACTTGGTGTAGGCCCTAGTGAAGGGTAGTTTCGAGACCCTTCGTGGTTGGGGACAGTGTGGCACTGTTCCACATCACTGTACCTCGGCTCTTGGGGTTTGTAGGAGCTGGGAGTCATTCCCAACTCGTAACTCTTCCTATCTTGTGTTCTAAGACTATAGTGGCTGCCATAGTACCGTTCGTTCAAACCGACGCTGTGTCGTCAATTCTTTATCAAATCGTGCAATCTAAATTGCTAATTGTAGACGACGTGAAGAAGCTCCAGATCCAATTTGAATCAAGTCATTTGCAGCTGTGAGCAGAACGCTATCAACGTTTGAAGCCGCTGTGCAGAAATCCGTCTGTGCTCTCTATCTTTCGTTTTAGGCACATTCAAGCCTATTGTGACTATAACAGGAGTTGCAGCAGGTCCTAGGCTTTGCCAACTACCACAACAGGTTCGTGCCGCAGTACGCTAAGATAGCAGCGCCACTGACCGACCTACTGAAAAAGGATACGCCCTACAAACGGGATACTCCTCATCAGCAAGCTATGGAACAACTACAGATAGCATTGTCTACAGCGCCAGTACTCATCCTACCGGACCCAGACAAGGACTACGTGATAGAAGCAGAAACTAGTGACCAAGCAGTCGAAGCAGTACTGGTGTAGGATCACGGACGCGGTTTGTGTTATAGTCACAATAGGCTTGAATGTGCCTAAAACGAAAGATAGAGAGCACAGACGGATTTCTGCACAGCGGATTCAAACGTTGATAGCGTTCTGCTCACAGCTGCAAATGACTTGATTCAAATTGGATCTGGAGCGTCTTCACGTCGTCTACAATTATCAATTTAGATTGCACGATTTGATAAAGAATTGACGACACAGCGTCGGTTTGAACGAACGGTACTATGGCAGCCACTATAGTCTTAGAACACAAGATAGGAAGAGTTACGAGTTGGGAATGACTCCCAGCTCCTACAAACCCCAAGAGCCGAGGTACAGTGATGTGGAACAGTGCCACACTGTCCCCAACCACGAAGGGTCTCGAAACTACCCTTCACTAGGGCCTACACCAAGTGAAATGTTACACTACACAAAGTAATGTAACTATCTTCAATATCTTGAGGTGTACCCTTTTGGCGAGCTTCGAAATCACTTGAGGCTTGACACCAAGGCTCGGGCTCTTCATCACAAACTCATCCTTGAGTTCTTGATGGGTCTACTGCACACACCTGCGACACGCCGAACGTTCGACAGAGGACAAAATAGAAACCGCGCACGACAAAATAGAAACCGCGCGCGAGACACAAACGACCGCGTAACACGCGTCTAGCGATAACTCGCTATTGACTCGACACACACACTCGACATCATGACTCAACATTCACACACAATTATAAGCATGAAATATATATTATCCCATGCCCTCATACCATTCCATACACACACACATTCACGCACACGGACAACAAGCCGAGTGCAAACCGTAGGGTTGCACCAACAAACTCCCCCTCGGATTGTTGGCCTTAGGATATGTTGCTCTCTCAGTTCAGAGCCATCCCAGCCAGCTTGCAACACTTCCAATGCTGCTGCTCCACCAGCCTCTTGGTCATCATGTCAGCCGGCTGCCCCGTGGTCTTCACGTAGCGCAACTCAACTTCACCCGCGGTTACCATGCTCCTCGTCCAATGCCACTTCACTCTCATGTGCTTCGTGAGTCCATGCAACACAGGGTTCTTAGCAAGAGCAATGGCACCCTGGCTGTCACAGTACAGTGGGGTAGGTCCTTGCTGCTCCTCCCCCAATTCAGCCAACAAACGCCGCTGCCACACAATCTCCCGTACGGCACGGAAGAGTGCCATGTACTCGGACTCCACCGAGCTCAAAGCTTGGTCAACCTGCTTCTTGCTCTCCCAAGCAGTTGGGCCTCCACCAACACAGCATATGAAGCCTCCCACACTTGTCATGTCCTCTGGTTCTGATGCATATGAAGCATCCGAGTAGGCGGTGAGGAACAAACGCCCGGGTTCAACACCATCCGCGCCCTTTTGGCGCCTTTGTGCCGCCGCCGAGTATTGCAGCCCAACGGTCGGTGTTTGGCCAAGATACTTGGCCACCCTCATTCCAGCTGCTACCTGCTCCTCATTAGGGCATTGCACAACCCTAGCCAGCTGCCCGGTAGCAAACGCGACGTCCGGTCGGGTGTTTACTGCCGCATACATGAGGCTGCCCACCAACGAGTGAAATCGGCGCCTCTCCTCTTCACCAACGCTCTCCTCCTCTGGTCCCTTCACACACTTGAACCCAGAGGGAAAGGGTGTAGCCACATGGCCTTCACTCTGCCCAAAGTTGGCAGCCAATGCCTCCAGGTACTTTCGTTGATGCACCCGCATGCACCGCTTCTCCACATCTCGTTCGATGTGGAGCCCAAGGTAGAAGCTCACGTCACCAAGGGCCTTGCACTTGAACTTGTCTTGAAGCTTCAGCATCACCTCCTTCACAAGGTCAGAAGAGGGTGAGAAAATGAGGATGTCATCCACATAAACCACCATGAAACTCCTCTGCTCCCCCTCGCCAAGCATGAACAAGGAGTGATCGGCCGTTGAGGGAGTGAAGCCGATCCCCTCCAACACTTCGCGCAGCTTCATGTACCATTGCCTAGGGGCCTGCTTCAGCCCATAGAGGGCCTTCTTCAGCTTCCACACTCTGCCACTACCATCATCAAACCCCTCTGGCTGCGCCATAAAAATCTCCTCCTCAAGGATGCCGTTAAGGAATGCCGTTACGATGTCCATTTGCTTTACTACCCATCCTTTGATGGCGGCTCCCGCGAATAGGGTTCGCAGCGTCGTCGGCTTCACCACAGGGGCAAACAGCTCCTTGAAGTCCACCTTCTCCTTCTGCTGGTACCCCTTGGCTACAAGCCTAGACTTGTAGCGCTCGATCTTGCCGTCGGCATCCGACTTGATTTTGAAGAGCCACTTGGACGTTATCGCCGTACGCCCCTCAGGTGGCTCCACCAATTCAAACGTGTCATTCTCCTCGATGCTCTTCATCTCACTCTCCATGGCCTTCTTCCACTCCTCAGCATCACTACTCTCCAAAGCCTCCTTGAGAGTTGCTGGTTCTCCCGGCATCTCCACTGGAGAGAAGAACGCGAAGGCACACTCCTCGTAGTCACTCTCCTCGTCGTCTCCGACCATCATTGCCGCTCCGGCCAGGGCTGTCTTGCCCTGCTTTCCCGGCGCATCATAGGTCAGCCTATTAGGGGGTTCAACTCTCCTCTTCCCCCTTCCTTCCTCCTCAGCTGCAGGGACTTGAAGGCCTTGGCGTTGCTGCGGTGTGGCTCGAATCCGTGGAGCACTCGTAGTACGGGAAGGGAGTGACGGTGCACGCTCGCTCACTTGCTGCACCTCCTCTTCTTCCTCTGCATCATTGGCCTCCTCTCCCCCATTCACAAGGGAGGATTGCCTTGTGGTTGTGCTGCCGCTGCTCAGCTCCAAAGGCAGCTCCACATGCTCCAAACCGGAACTCTTCACCTCCCCAAACCGCACGCCTATCTTCGCCTCATTCTCCGCCTTCCAATCCTTGTACATGAAGTTCTCCATGAACTCGCAGTCCCTGCTCACCAAGAACTTCTTGGTGAATGGGTCCCAAAGAAGCCATCCCTTGCTGTTTTGAGCCATGCCCAAGTGCACGGCCCACACCGCCTTGGCACCAAGCTTGTTGTGCCGAAGATGCTTAGGCACGAGCGCCATGCACATGCACCCGAACACCCAAAGCATATCCACCTTTGGCTTCCTTCCTAGCCACTCCACATAGGGCACCCATTTGTCTGCTCCCACATGAGTCAAGGCTCTGTTCTTGGCCACACACGCGCTCCGCACCGCATCAGGCCAGAAATAGTCGGGTAGCCCGGCTTCAATGAGCAACCCGCGTGCCGCCTCCGTGATTGTGCGGTTCGCTCGCTCGGCGATGCCGTTCATTGCAGGGGAGTATGGCATGGTGAGGGAGTGCCGAATACCATTCTTCTTCAGCCACAACCCAAACTCCTTGCTCAGGAACTCTCCCCCTCGATCGGTGCGGATTGACTTGACTAGACGGTCTTGTTGCCGCTCCACCATCGGGAACCAATCCGTCTTCAACGTTTCAGCCACGTCGCTCTTCTTGGCCAGCACGTACACCCAAGTCATGCGGGTGTAGACGTCGACAATGGTGAGAAAATACTCAGCTCCAGCAGCTCCAAGCTTCAGGGGGCCCACCACGTCCATCACCACCTCATCAAGCGGTGCCTTTGCCGTTGCCTCCGAACTAGGGAACGGAAACCGGGTGAACTTGGCTTGAATGCACGTCGGGCAGCCAAGCACCTCATCGGGCTCCCCCTTCACACGTATGCCAGCAACCATCTCATTCTTCACTAGCTGCTGCAAGATGGGCAGGGCCACATGCCCCATTCGCCGATGCAAGGTGAGCCAATCACACTCCCCCGTAGCCGAAGTTGGATTGGAGAATGCCGCGCTCGCAATATCGCTCCGTAGTCCTCCTCCGCTGCTGCCTCTGGGTTCTCCTCACCCTTTTGCTGCTCCTTGGTTGCTGCACCACTCTCCTTAGGTTCATTGAACTTGCTGGTCCCTCCAGGTTTGCTCTTCTTGAGCTCATTCTCCTTAGCGCGACCGTTCGCGCCATCGTCGCTACCGACCGCTCCATCCTTGGTGCTGATGCTTGCTGCCACTTGCCTCTCCTTAGGCATAGGGACCACTGGGATCTGCCACATCTCGTTGTAGACATCCCTGTCCTCATGAAGGTCCCAAAGAATTCGATCGCCAAGCCTTGCGGTGTAGGTCTTGGCTCCCTTCGAGTTCGTGTCCATGCCGGCCTTTGCCAACCGCCGCACGGAAATCAGGTTTGCAGCAAGGCTGGGCACCCAAAGCACGTTCTTGAGGCCCACCATCCTGTGGACCGGTTGGACCAACCGGCCTGTTGGTCCTGTGGACCGGTTGGACCAACCGGCCTGTTGGTCCTGTGGACCGGTTTGACCAACCGGCCTGTTGGTCCT
The DNA here is from genome assembly GCA_947471745.1 of Closterium sp. Naga37s-1. Lineage (NCBI taxonomy): Eukaryota > Viridiplantae > Streptophyta > Zygnematophyceae > Desmidiales > Closteriaceae > Closterium > Closterium sp. Naga37s-1. The sequence goes on along the minus strand of CANJKZ010000632.1, from coordinate 20,458 downwards.
GTGGACCGGTTGGACCAACCGGCCAGTTGGTCCTGTGGACCGGTTGGACCAACCGGCCTGTTGGTCCTGTGGACCGGTTTGACCAACCGGCCAGTTGGTCATGTGGACCGGTTGGACCAACCGGCCTGTTGGTCCTGTGGACCGGTTGGACCAACCGGCCTGTTGGTCCTGTGGACCGGTTGGACCAACCTGCCTGTTGGTCCTATGGACCGGTTGGACCAACCGGCCAGTTGGTCCTGTGGACCGGTTGGACCAACCGGCCTGTTGGTCCTGTGGACCGGTTTGACCAACCGGCCAGTTGGTCCTGTGGACCGGCTGGACCAACCGGCCAGTTGGTCCTGTGGACCGGTTGGTCCAACCGGCCTGTTGGTCCTGTGGACCGGTTGGACCAACCGGCCAGTTGGTCATGTGGACCGGTTGGTCCAACCGGCCTGTTGGTCCTGTGGACCGGTTTGACCAACCGGCCAGTTGGTCCTGTGGACCGGTTGGACCAACCGGCCAGTTGGTCCTGTGGACCGGTTGGTCCAACCGGCCAGTTGGTCCTGTGGACCGGTTGGACCAACCGGCCAGTTGGTCATGTGGACCGGTTGGACCAACCGGCCAGTTGGTCCTGTGGACCGGTCGGACCAACCGGCCTGTTGGTCATGTGGACCGGTTGGTCCAACCGGCCAGTTGGTCATGTGGACCGGTTGGACCAACCGGCCAGTTGGTCCTGTGGACCGGTTGGTCCAACCGGCCAGTTGGTCCTGTGGACCGGTTGGACCAACCGGCCAGTTGGTCCTGTGGACCGGTTGGACCAACCGGCCAGTTGGTCCTGTGGACCGGTTTGACCAACCGGCCAGTTGGTCATGTGGACCGGTTGGACCAACCGGCCAGTTGGTCCTGTGGACCGGTTGGACCAACCGGCCAGTTGGTCCTGTGGACCGGTTGGTCCAACCGGCCAGTTGGTCCTGTGGACCGGTTGGACCAACCGGCCTGTTGGTCATGTGGACCGGTTGGTCCAACCGGCCAGTTGGTCCTGTGGACCGGTTGGTCCAACCGGCCAGTTGGTCCTGTGGACCGGTTGGTCCAACCGGCCAGTTGGTCCTGTGGACCGGTTGGACCAACCGGCCAGTTGGTCATGTGGACCGGTTGGACCAACCGGCCAGTTGGTCCTGTGGACCGGTTGGACCAACCGGCCTGTTGGTCCTGTGGACCGGTTGGACCAACCGGCCAGTTGGTCCTGTGGACCGGTTTGACCAACCGGCCAGTTGGTCATGTGGACCGGTTGGACCAACCGGCCAGTTGGTCCTGTGGACCGGTTGGACCAACCGGCCAGTTGGTCATGTGGACCGGTTGGACCAACCGGCCAGTTGGTCCTGTGGACCGGTTGGACCAACCGGCCTGCTGGTCATGTGGACCGGTTGGTCCAACCGGCCAGTTGGTCCTGTGGACCGGTTGGTCCAACCGGCCAGTTGGTCCTGTGGACCGGTTGGACCAACCGGCCAGTTGGTCATGTGGACCGGTTGGACCAACCGGCCAGTTGGTCCTGTGGACCGGTTGGACCAACCGGCCTGTTGGTCCTGTGGACCGGTTGGACCAACCGGCCAGTTGGTCCTGTGGACCGGTTTGACCAACCGGCCAGTTGGTCATGTGGACCGGTTGGACCAACCGGCCAGTTGGTCCTGTGGACGGGTTGGACCAACCGGCCAGTTGGTCATGTGGACCGGTTGGACCAACCGGCCAGTTGGTCCTGTGGACCGGTTGGACCAACCGGCCTGTTGGTCATGTGGACCGGTTGGTCCAACCGGCCAGTTGGTCCTGTGGACCGGTTGGTCCAACCGGCCAGTTGGTCCTGTGGACCGGTTGGTCCAACCGGCCAGTTGGTCCTGTGGACCGGTTGGACCAACCGGCCAGTTGGTCCTGTGGACCGGTTGGACCAACCGGCCTGTTGGTCCTGTGGACCGGTTGGACCAACCGGCCTGTTGGTCCTGTGGACCGGTTTGACCAACCGGCCTGTTGGTCATGTGGACCGGTTGGTCCAACCGGCCAAGTGGTCCTGTGGACCGATTGGTCCAACCGGCCAGTTGGTCCTGTGGACCGGTTGGACCAACCGGCCAGTTGGTCCTGTGGACCGGTTGGTCCAACCGGCCTGTTGGTCCTGTGGACCGGTTGGACCAACCGGCCAGTTTGTCCTGTGGACCGGTTTGACCAACCGGCCAGTTGGTCATGTGGACCGGTTGGACCAACCGGCCAGTTGGTCCTGTGGACCGGTTGGACCAACCGGCCAGTTGGTCATGTGGACCGGTTGGACCAACCGGCCAGTTGGTCCTGTGGACCGGTTGGACCAACCGGCCTGTTGGTCATGTGGACCGGTTGGTCCAACCGGCCAGTTGGTCCTGTGGACCGGTTGGTCCAACCGGCCAGTTGGTCCTGTGGACCGGTTGGTCCAACCGGCCAGTTGGTCCTGTGGACCGGTTGGACCAACCGGCCAGTTGGTCCTGTGGACCGGTTGGACCAACCGGCCTGTTGGTCCTGTGGACCGGTTGGACCAACCGGCCAGTTGGTCCTGTGGACCGGTTTGACCAACCGGCCAGTTGGTCATGTGGACCGGTTGGTCCAACCGGCCAGTTGGTCCTGTGGACCGGTTGGTCCAACCGGCCAGTTGGTCCTGTGGACCGGTTGGACCAACCGGCCAGTTGGTCCTGTGGACCGGTTGGTCCAACCGGCCAGTTGGTCCTGTGGACCGGTTGGACCAACCGGCCTGTTGGTCCTGTGGACCGGTTTGACCAACCGGCCAGTTGGTCCTGTGGACCGGTTGGACCAACCGGCCAGTTGGTCCTGTGGACCGGTTGGTCCAACCGGCCTGTTGGTCCTGTGGACCGGTTGGACCAACCGGCCAGTTGGTCCTGTGGACCGGTTGGACCAACCGGCCAGTTGGTCATGTGGACCGGTTGGACCAACCGGCCAGTTGGTCCTGTGGACCGGTTGGACCAACCGGCCAGTTGGTCCTGTGGACCGGTTGGACCAACCGGCCAGTTGGTCCTGTGGACCGGTTGGACCAACCGGCCAGTTGGTCCTGTGGACCGGTTGGACCAACCGGCCTGTTGGTCCTGTGGACCGGTTGGACCAACCGGCCTGTTGGTCCTGTGGACCGGTTTGACCAACCGGCCTGTTGGTCCTGTGGACCGGTTGGACCAACCGGCCAGTTGGTCCTGTGGACCGGTTGGACCAACCGGCCAGTTGGTCCTGTGGACCGGTTGGACCAACCGGCCTGTTGGTCCTGTGGACCGGTTGGACCAACCGGCCTGTTGGTCCTGTGGACCGGTTTTACCAACCGGCCAGTTGGTCCTGTGGACCGGTTGGACCAACCGGCCAGTTGGTCCTGTGGAGCGGTTGGTCCAACCGGCCTGTTGGTCCTGTGGACCGGTTGGACCAACCGGCCAGTTGGTCCTGTGGACCGGTTGGACCAACCGGCCAGTTGGTCATGTGGACCGGTTGGACCAACCGGCCAGTTGGTCCTGTGGACCGGTTGGACCAACCGGCCAGTTGGTCCTGTGGACCGGTTGGACCAACCGGCCTGTTGGTCCTGTGGACCGGTTGGACCAACCGGCCTGTTGGTCCTGTGGACCGGTTTGACCAACCGGCCTGTTGGTCCTGTGGACGGGTTGGACCAACCGGCCAGTTGGTCCTGTGGACCGGTTGGACCAACCGGCCTGTTGGTCCTGTGGACCGGTTTGACCAACCGGCCAGTTGGTCATGTGGACCGGTTGGACCAACCGGCCTGTTGGTCCTGTGGACCGGTTGGACCAACCGGCTTGTTGGTCCTGTGGACCGGTTGGACCAACCGGCCTGTTGGTCCTGTGGACCGGTTGGACCAACCGGCCAGTTGGTCCTGTGGACCGGTTGGTCCAACCGGCCAGTTGGTCCTGTGGACCGGTTGGTCCAACCGGCCAGTTGGTCCTGTGGACCGGTTGGACCAACCGGCCAGTTGGTCATGTGGACCGGTTGGACCAACCGGCCAGTTGGTCCTGTGGACCGGTTGGACCAACCGGCCAGTTGGTCCTGTGGACCGGTTGGACCAACCGGCCAGTTGGTCCTGTGGACCGGTTTGACCAACCGGCCAGTTGGTCATGTGGACCGGTTGGACCAACCGGCCAGTTGGTCCTGTGGACCGGTTGGACCAACCGGCCAGTTGGTCATGTGGACCGGTTGGACCAACCGGCCAGTTGGTCCTGTGGACCGGTTGGACCAACCGGCCTGTTGGTCATGTGGACCGGTTGGTCCAACCGGCCAGTTGGTCCTGTGGACCGGTTGGTCCAACCGGCCAGTTGGTCCTGTGGACCGGTTGGTCCAACCGGCCAGTTGGTCCTGTGGACCGGTTGGACCAACCGGCCAGTTGGTCCTGTGGACCGGTTGGACCAACCGGCCTGTTGGTCCTGTGGACCGGTTGGACCAACCGGCCTGTTGGTCCTGTGGACCGGTTTGACCAACCGGCCTGTTGGTCATGTGGACCGGTTGGTCCAACCGGCCAGTTGGTCCTGTGGACCGGTTGGTCCAACCGGCCAGTTGGTCCTGTGGACCGGTTGGACCAACCGGCCAGTTGGTTCTGTGGACCGGTTGGTCCAACCGGCCTGTTGGTCCTGTGGACCGGTTGGACCAACCGGCCTGTTGGTCCTGTGGACCGGTTTGACCAACCGGCCAGTTGGTCCTGTGGACCGGTTGGACCAACCGGCCAGTTGGTCCTGTGGACCGGTTGGTCCAACCGGCCTGTTGGTCCTGTGGACCGGTTGGACCAACCGGCCAGTTGGTCCTGTGGACCGGTTGGACCAACCGGCCAGTTGGTCATGTGGACCGGTTGGACCAACCGGCCAGTTGGTCCTGTGGACCGGTTGGACCAACCGGCCAGTTGGTCCTGTGGACCGGTTGGACCAACCGGCCTGTTGGTCCTGTGGACCGGTTGGACCAACCGGCCTGTTGGTCCTGTGGACCGGTTTGACCAACCGGCCTGTTGGTCCTGTGGACCGGTTGGACCAACCGGCCAGTTGGTCCTGTGGACCGGTTGGACCAACCGGCCTGTTGGTCCTGTGGACCGGTTTGACCAACCGGCCAGTTGGTCATGTGGACCGGTTGGACCAACCGGCCTGTTGGTCCTGTGGACCGGTTGGACCAACCGGCCTGTTGGTCCTGTGGACCGGTTGGACCAACCGGCCTGTTGGTCCTGTGGACCGGTTGGACCAACCGGCCAGTTGGTCCTGTGGACCGGTTGGACCAACCGGCCTGTTGGTCCTGTGGACCGGTTTGACCAACCGGCCAGTTGGTCCTGTGGACCGGTTGGACCAACCGGCCAGTTGGTCCTGGGGACCGGTTGGTCCAACCGGCCTGTTGGTCCTGTGGACCGGTTGGACCGACCGGCCAGTTGGTCCTGTGGACCGGTTGGTCCAACCGGCCTGTTGGTCCTGTGGACCGGTTTGACCAACCGGCCAGTTGGTCCTGTGGACCGGTTGGACCAACCGGCCAGTTGGTCCTGTGGACCGGTTGGTCCAACCGGCCAATTGGTCCTGTGGACCGGTTGGACCAACCGGCCAGTTGGTCATGTGGACCGGTTGGACCAACCGGCCAGTTGGTCCTGTGGACCGGTTGGACCAACCGGCCTGTTGGTCTTGTGGACCGGTTGGTCCAACCGGCCAGTTGGTCATGTGGACCGATTGGACCAACCGGCCAGTTGGTCCTGTGGACCGGTTGGTCCAACCGGCCAGTTGGTCCTGTGGACCGGTTGGACCAACCGGCCAGTTGGTCCTGTGGACCGGTTGGTCCAACCGGCCTGTTGGTCCTGTGGACCGGTTGGACCAACCGGCCTGTTGGTCCTGTGGACCGGTTGGACCAACCGGCCAGTTGGTCCTGTGGACCGGTTGGTCCAACCGGCCAGTTGGTCCTGTGGACCGGTTGGACCAACCGGCCAGTTGGTCATGTGGACCGGTTGGACCAACCGGCCAGTTGGTCCTGTGGACCGGTTGGACCAACCGGCCAGTTGGTCCTGTGGACCGGTTGGTCCAACCGGCCAGTTGGTCCTGTGGACCGGTTGGACCAACCGACCTGTTGGTCATGTGGACCGGTTGGTCCAACCGGCCAGTTGGTCCTGTGGACCGGTTGGTCCAACCGGCCAGTTGGTCCTGTGGACCGGTTGGTCCAACCGGCCAGTTGGTCCTGTGGACCGGTTGGACCAACCGGCCAGTTGGTCATGTGGACCGGTTGGACCAACCGGCCAGTTGGTCCTGTGGACCGGTTGGACCAACCGGCCAGTTGGTCATGTGGACCGGTTGGACCAACCGGCCAGTTGGTCCTGTGGACCGGTTGGACCAACCGGCCTGTTGGTCATGTGGACCGGTTGGTCCAACCGGCCTGTTGGTCCTGTGGACCGGTTGGTCCAACCGGCCAGTTGGTCCTGTGGACCGGTTGGACCAACCGGCCAGTTGGTCCTGTGGACCGGTTGGTCCAACCGGCCTGTTGGTCCTGTGGACCGGTTGGACCAACCGGCCTGTTGGTCCTGTGGACCGGTTTGACCAACCGGCCAGTTGGTCCTGTGGACCGGTTGGACCAACCGGCCAGTTGGTCCTGTGGACCGGTTGGTCCAACCGGCCTGTTGGTCCTGTGGACCGGTTGGACCAACCGGCCAGTTGGTCATGTGGACCGGTTGGACCAACCGGCCAGTTGGTCATGTGGACCGGTTGGACCAACCGGCCTGTTGGTCCTGTGGACCGGTTGGTCCAACCGGCCAGTTGGTCCTGTGGACCGGTTGGACCAACCGGCCAGTTGGTCATGTGGACCGGTTGGACCAACCGGCCTGTTGGTCCTGTGGACCGGTTGGACCAACCGGCCAGTTGGTCCTGTGGACCGGTTGGTCCAACCGGCCTGTTGGTCCTGTGGACCGGTTTGACCAACCGGCCAGTTGGTCCTGTGGACCGGTTGGACCAACCGGCCAGTTGGTCCTGTGGACCGGTTGGTCCAACCGGCCTGTTGGTCCTGTGGACCGGTTGGACCAACCGGCAAGTTGGTCCTGTGGACCGGTTGGACCAACCGGCCTGTTGGTCCTGTGGACCGGTTGGACCAACCGGCCTGTTGGTCCTGTGGACCGGTTGGACCAACCGGCCAGTTGGTCCTGTGGACCGGTTTGACCAACCGGCCAGTTGGTCATGTGGACCGGTTGGACCAACCGGCCAGTTGGTCCTGTGGACCGGTTGGACCAACCGGCCAGTTGGTCATGTGGACCGGTTGGACCAACCGGCCAGTTGGTCCTGTGGACCGGTTGGACCAACCGGCCTGTTGGTCATGTGGACCGGTTGGTCCAACCGGCCAGTTGGTCCTGTGGACCGGTTGGTCCAACCGGCCAGTTGGTCCTGTGGACCGGTTGGACCAACCGGCCAGTTGGTCCTGTGGACCGGTTGGTCCAACCGGCCTGTTGGTCCTGTGGACCGGTTGGACCAACCGGCCTGTTGGTCCTGTGGACCGGTTTGACCAACCGGCCAGTTGGTCCTGTGGACCGGTTGGACCAACCGGCCAGTTGGTCCTGTGGACCGGTTGGTCCAACCGGCCTGTTGGTCCTGTGGACCGGTTGGACCAACCGGCCAGTTGGTCCTGTGGACCGGTTGGACCAACCGGCCAGTTGGTCATGCGGACCGGTTGGACCAACCGGCTTGTTGGTCATGTGGACCGGTTGGACCAACCGGCCTGTTGGTCCTGTGGACCGGTTGGTCCAACCGGCCAGTTGGTCCTGTGGACCGGTTGGACCAACTGGCCAGTTGGTCATGTGGACCGGTTGGACCAACCGTCCTGTTGGTCCTGTGGACCAGTTGGACCAACCGGCCTGTTGGTCCTGTGGACCGGTTGGACCAACCGGCCTGTTGGTCCTGTGGACCGGTTGGACCAACCGGCCTGTTGGTCCTGTGGACCGGTTGGACCAACCGGCCAGTTGGTCCTGTGGACCGGTTGGTCCAACCGGCCTGTTGGTCCTGTGGACCGGTTGGACCAACCGGCCAGTTGGTCCTGTGGACCGGTTGGACCAACCGGCTTGTTGGTCATGTGGACCGGTTGGACCAACCGGCCTGTTGGTCCTGAGGACCGGTTGGACCAACCGGCCAGTTGGTCCTGTGGACCGGTTAGACCAACCGGCCAGTTGGTCATGTGGACCGGTAGGACCAACCGGCCTGTTGGTCCTGTGGACCGGTTGGACCAACCGGCCTGTTGGTCCTGTGGACCGGTTGGACCAACCGGCCTGTTGGTCCTGTGGACCGGTTGGACCAACCGGCCTGTTGGTCCTGTGGACCGGTTGGACCAACCGGCCAGTTGGTCCTGTGGACCGGTTGGTCCAACCGGCCTGTTGGTCCTGTGGACCGGTTGGACCAACCGGCCAGTTGGTCCTGTGGACCGGTTGGACCAACCGGCCAGTTGGTCATGTGGACCGGTTGGACCAACCGGCCAGTTGGTCCTGTGGACCGGTTGGACCAACCGGCCAGTTGGTCCTGTGGACCGGTTGGACCAACCGGCCTGTTGGTCCTGTGGACCGGTTGGACCAACCGGCCTGTTGGTCCTGTGGACCGGTTTGACCAACCGGCCTGTTGGTCCTGTGGACCGGTTGGACCAACCGGCCAGTTGGTCCTGTGGACCGGTTGGACCAACCGGCCTGTTGGTCCTGTGGACCGGTTTGACCAACCGGCCAGTTGGTCATGTGGACCGGTTGGACCAACCGGCCTGTTGGTCCTGTGGACCGGTTGGACCAACCGGCCTGTTGGTCCTGTGGACCGGTTGGACCAACCGGCCTGTTGGTCCTGTGGACCGGTTGGACCAACCGGCCAGTTGGTCCTGTGGACCGGTTGGACAAACCGGCCTGTTGGTCCTGTGGACCGGTTTGACCAACCGGCCAGTTGGTCCTGTGGACCGGTTGGACCAACCGGCCAGTTGGTCCTGGGGACCGGTTGGTCCAACCGGCCTGTTGGTCCTGTGGACCGGTTGGACCGACCGGCCAGTTGGTCCTGTGGACCGGTTGGTCCAACCGGCCTGTTGGTCCTGTGGACCGGTTTGACCAACCGGCCAGTTGGTCCTGTGGACCGGTTGGACCAACCGGCCAGTTGGTCCTGTGGACCGGTTGGTCCAACCGGCCAATTGGTCCTGTGGACCGGTTGGACCAACCGGCCAGTTGGTCATGTGGACCGGTTGGACCAACCGGCCAGTTGGTCCTGTGGACCGGTTGGACCAACCGGCCTGTTGGTCTTGTGGACCGGTTGGTCCAACCGGCCAGTTGGTCATGTGGACCGGTTGGACCAACCGGCCAGTTGGTCCTGTGGACCGGTTGGTCCAACCGGCCAGTTGGTCCTGTGGACCGGTTGGACCAACCGGCCAGTTGGTCCTGTGGACCGGTTGGTCCAACCGGCCTGTTGGTCCTGTGGACCGGTTGGACCAACCGGCCTGTTGGTCCTGTGGACCGGTTGGACCAACCGGCCAGTTGGTCCTGTGGACCGGTTGGTCCAATCGGCCAGTTGGTCCTGTGGACCGGTTGGACCAACCGGCCAGTTGGTCATGTGGACCGGTTGGACCAACCGGCCAGTTGGTCCTGTGGACCGGTTGGACCAACCGGCCAGTTGGTCCTGTGGACCGGTTGGTCCAACCGGCCAGTTGGTCCTGTGGACCGGTTGGACCAACCGACCTGTTGGTCATGTGGACCGGTTGGTCCAACCGGCCAGTTGGTCCTGTGGACCGGTTGGTCCAACCGGCCAGTTGGTCCTGTGGACCGGTTGGTCCAACCGGCCAGTTGGTCCTGTGGACCGGTTGGACCAACCGGCCAGTTGGTCATGTGGACCGGTTGGACCAACCGGCCAGTTGGTCCTGTGGACCGGTTGGACCAACCGGCCAGTTGGTCATGTGGACCGGTTGGACCAACCGGCCAGTTGGTCCTGTGGACCGGTTGGACCAACCGGCCTGTTGGTCATGTGGACCGGTTGGTCCAACCGGCCTGTTGGTCCTGTGGACCGGTTGGTCCAACCGGCCAGTTGGTCCTGTGGACCGGTTGGACCAACCGGCCAGTTGGTCCTGTGGACCGGTTGGTCCAACCGGCCTGTTGGTCCTGTGGACCGGTTGGACCAACCGGCCTGTTGGTCCTGTGGACCGGTTTGACCAACCGGCCAGTTGGTCCTGTGGACCGGTTGGACCAACCGGCCAGTTGGTCCTGTGGACCGGTTGGTCCAACCGGCCTGTTGGTCCTGTGGACCGGTTGGACCAACCGGCCAGTTGGTCATGTGGACCGGTTGGACCAACCGGCCAGTTGGTCATGTGGACCGGTTGGACCAACCGGCCTGTTGGTCCTGTGGACCGGTTGGTCCAACCGGCCAGTTGGTCCTGTGGACCGGTTGGACCAACCGGCCAGTTGGTCATGTGGACCGTTTGGACCAACCGGCCTGTTGGTCCTGTGGACCGGTTGGACCAACCGGCCAGTTGGTCCTGTGGACCGGTTGGTCCAACCGGCCTGTTGGTCCTGTGGACCGGTTTGACCAACCGGCCAGTTGGTCCTGTGGACCGGTTGGACCAACCGGCCAGTTGGTCCTGTGGACCGGTTGGTCCAACCGGCCTGTTGGTCCTGTGGACCGGTTGGACCAACCGGCCAGTTGGTCCTGTGGACCGGTTGGACCAACCGGCCTGTTGGTCCTGTGGACCGGTTGGACCAACCGGCCTGTTGGTCCTGTGGACCGGTTGGACCAACCGGCCAGTTGGTCCTGTGGACCGGTTTGACCAACCGGCCAGTTGGTCATGTGGACCGGTTGGACCAACCGGCCAGTTGGTCCTGTGGACCGGTTGGACCAACCGGCCAGTTGGTCATGTGGACCGGTTGGACCAACCGGCCAGTTGGTCCTGTGGACCGGTTGGACCAACCGGCCTGTTGGTCATGTGGACCGGTTGGTCCAACCGGCCAGTTGGTCCTGTGGACCGGTTGGTCCAACCGGCCAGTTGGTCCTGTGGACCGGTTGGACCAACCGGCCAGTTGGTCCTGTGGACCGGTTGGTCCAACCGGCCTGTTGGTCCTGTGGACCGGTTGGACCAACCGGCCAGTTGGTCCTGTGGACCGGTTGGACCAACCGGCCAGTTGGTCATGCGGACCGGTTGGACCAACCGGCTTGTTGGTCATGTGGACCGGTTGGACCAACCGGCCTGTTGGTCCTGTGGACCGGTTGGTCCAACCGGCCAGTTGGTCCTGTGGACCGGTTGGACCAACTGGCCAGTTGGTCATGTGGACCGGTTGGACCAACCGTCCTGTTGGTCCTGTGGACCAGTTGGACCAACCGGCCAGTTGGTCCTGTGGACCGGTTGGACCAACCGGCCTGTTGGTCCTGTGGACCGGTTGGACCAACCGGCCTGTTGGTCCTGTGGACCGGTTGGACCAACCGGCCAGTTGGTCCTGTGGACCGGTTGGTCCAACCGGCCCTGTTGGTCCTGTGGACCGGTTGGACCAACCGGCCAGTTGGTCCTGTGGACCGGTTGGACCAACCGGCTTGTTGGTCATGTGGACCGGTTGGACCAACCGGCCTGTTGGTCCTGTGGACCGGTTGGACCAACCGGCCAGTTGGTCCTGTGGACCGGTTAGACCAACCGGCCAGTTGGTCATGTGGACCGGTAGGACCAACCGGCCTGTTGGTCCTGTGGACCGGTTGGACCAACCGGCCTGTTGGTCCTGTGGACCGGTTGGACCAACCGGCCTGTTGGTCCTGTGGACCGGTTGGACCAACCGGCCTGTTGGTCCTGTGGACCGGTTGGACCAACCGGCCTGTTGGTCCTGTGGACCGGTTGGACCAACCGGCCAGTTGGTCCTGTGGACCGGTTGGACCCACCGGCCTGTTGGTCCTGTGGACCGGTTGGACCAACTGGCCTGTTGGTCCTGTGGACCGGTTGGACCAACCGGCCTGTTGGTCGTGTGGACCGGTTGGACCAACCGGCCTGTTGGTCCTGTGGACCGGTTGGACCAACCGGCCAGTTGGTCCTGTGGACCGGTTGGACCAACCGGCCTGTTGGTCCTGTGGACCGGTTGGACCAACCGGCCTGTTGGTCTTGTGGACCGGTTGGACCAACCGGCCTGTTGGTCCTGTGGACCGGTTGGACCAACCGGCCTGTTGGTCCTGTGGACCGGTTGGACCAACCGGCCTTTTGGTCCTGTGGACCGGTTGGACCAACCGGCCAGTTGGTCCTGTGGACCGGTTGGACCAACCGGCCAGTTGGTCCTGTGGACCGGTTGGTCCAACCGGCCTGTTGGTCCTGTGGACCGGTTGGACCAACCGGCCAGTTGGTCCTGTGGACCGGTTGGACCAACCGGCCTGTTGGTCCTGTGGACCGGTTGGACCAACCGGCCTGTTGGTCCTGTGGACCGGTTGGACCAACCGGCCTGTTGGTCCTGTGGACCGGTTGGACCAACCGGCCAGTTGGTCCTGTGGACCGGTTGGACAAACCGGCCTGTTGGTCCTGTGGACCGGTTGGACCAACCGGCCAGTTGGTCCTGTGGACCGGTTGGACCAACCGGCCTGTTGGTCCTGTGGACCGGTTTGACCAACCGGCCAGTTGGTCCTGTGGACCGGTTGGACCAACCGGCCAGTTGGTCCTGTGGACCGGTTTGACCAACCGGCCAGTTGGTCCTGTGGACCGGTTGGACCAACCGGCCAGTTGGTCATGTGGACCGGTTGGACCAACCGGCCAGTTGGTCCTGTGGACCGGTTGGACCAACCGGCCAGTTGGTCCTGTGGACCGGTTGGACTAACTGGCCAGTTGGTCCTGTGGACCGGTTGGACCAACCGGCCTGTTGGTCATGTGGACCGGTTGGTCCAACCGGCCAGTTGGTCCTGTGGACCGGTTGGTCCAACCGGCCAGTTGGTCCTGTGGACCGGTTGGACCAACCGGCCAGTTGGTCCTGTGGACCGGTTGGTCCAACCGGCCTGTTGGTCCTGTGGACCGGTTGGACCAACCGGCCAGTTGGTCCTGTGGACCGGTTGGTCCAACCGGCCTGTTGGTCCTGTGGACCGGTTTGACCAACCGGCCAGTTGGTCCTGTGGACCAGTTGGACCAACCGGCCAGTTGGTCCTGTGGACCGGTTGGTCCAACCGGCCAGTTGGTCCTGTGGACCGGTTGGACCAACCGGCCAGTTGGTCATGTGGACCGGTTGGACCAACCGGCCAGTTGGTCCTGTGGACCGGTTGGACCAACCGGCCAGTTGGTCCTGTGGACCGGTTGGACCAACCGGCCAGTTGGTCCTGTGGACCGGTTGGTCCAACCGGCCTGTTGGTCCTGTGGACCGGTTGGACCAACCGGCCAGTTGGTCCTGTGGACCGGTTTGACCAACCGGCCAGTTGGTCATGTGGACCGGTTGGACCAACCGGCCTGTTGGTCATGTGGACCGGTTGGTCCAACCGGCCAGTTGGTCCTGTGGACCGGTTAGTCCAACCGGCCAGTTGGTCCTGTGGACCGGTTGGTCCAACCGGCCAGTTGGTCCTGTGGACCGGTTGGACCAACCGGCCAGTTGGTCCTGTGGACCGGTTGGACCAACCGGCCTGTTGGTCCTGTGGACCGGTTGGACCAACCGGCCTGTTGGTCCTGTGGACCGGTTGGACCAACTGACCTGTTGGTCCTGTGGACCGGTTGGACCAACCGGCCAATTGGTCCTGTGGACCGGTTGGACCAACCGGCTTGTTGGTCATATGGACCGGTTGGACCAACCGGCCAGTTGGTCCTGTGGACCGGTTGGACCAACCGGCCAATTGGTCGTGTGGACCGGTTGGACCAACCGGCCTGTTGGTCCTGTGGACCGGTTGGACCAACCGGCCTGTTGGTCCTGTGGACCGGTTGGACCAACTGACCTGTTGGTCCTGTGGACCGGTTGGACCAACCGGCCAATTGGTCCTGTGGACCGGTTGGACCAACCGGCTTGTTGGTCATGTGGACCGGTTGGACCAACCGGCCTGTTGGTCCTGTGGACCGGTTGGACCAACCGGCCTGTTGGTCCTTTACACCGGTTGGACCAACCGGTCTGTTGGTCCTCTGGACCGGTTGGACCAACCGGCCTGTTGGTCCTGTGGACCGGTTGGACCAACCGGCCTGTTGGTCCTGTGGACCGGTTGGACCAACCGGCCTGTTGGTCCTGTGGACCGGTTGGACCAACTGGCCTGTTGGTCCTGTGGACCGGTTGGACCAACCGGCCTGTTGGTCCTGTGGACCGGTTGGACCAACCGGCCAGTTGGTCCTGTGGACCGGTTGGACCAACGGGCGTGTTGGTCCTGTGGACCCGTTGGACCAACCGGCCTGTTGGTCCTGTGGACCGGTTGGACCAACCGGCCTGTTGGTCCTGTGGACCCGTTGGACCAACCGGCCTGTTGGTCCTTTGGACCCGCTGGACCAACCGGCCTGTTGGTCCTTTGGACCCGTTGGACCAACCGGCCAGTTGGTCCTGTGGACCGGTTGGACCAACCGGTCTGTTGGTCCTGTGGACCGGTTGGACCAACCGGCCAGTTGGTCCTGTGGACCGGTTGGACCAACCGGCCAGTTGGTCCTGTGGACCGGTTGGACCAACCGGCCAGTTGGTCGTGTGGACCGGTTGGACCAACCGGCCTGTTGGTCCTGTGGACCGGTTGGACCAACGGACCTGTTGGTCCTGTGGACCGGTTGGACCAACCGGCCAATTGGTCCTGTGGACCGGTTGGACCAACCGGCTTGTTGGTCATGTGGACCGGTTGGACCAACCGGCCTGTTGGTCCTGTGGACCGGTTGGACCAACCGGCCAGTTGGTCCTTTACACCGGTTGGACCAACCGGTCTGTTGGTCCTATGGACCGGTTGGACCAACCGGCCAATTGGTCCTGTGGACCGGTTGGACAACCGGCCTGTTGGTCCTGTGGACCGGTTGGACCAACCGGCCTGTTGGTCCTATGGACCGGTTGGACCAACCGGCCTGTTGGTCCTGTGGACCGGTTGGACCAACCGGCCTGTTGGTCCTGTGGACCGGTTGGACCAACCGGCTTGTTGGTCCTGTGGAATGGTTGGACCAACCGGCCAGTTGGTCCTGTGGACCGGTTGGACCAACCGGCCAGTTGGTCCTGTGGACCGGTTGGACCAACCGGCCTGTTGTTCCTGTGGACCGGTTGGACCAACCGGCCAGTTGGTCCTGTGGACCGGTTGGACCAACCGGCCAGTTGGTCCTGTGGACCGGTTGGACCAACCGGCCAGTTGGTCCTGTGGACCGGTCGGACCAACCGGTCAGTTGGTCCTGTGGACCGGTTGGACCAACCGGCCTATTGGTCCTGTGGACCGGTTGGACCAACCGGCCTGTTGGTCCTATGGACCGGTTGGACCAACCGGCCTGTTGGTCCTGTGGACCGGTTGGACCAACCCGGCCTGTTGGTCCTGTGGACCGGTTGGACCAACCGGCTTGTTGGTCCTGTGGAATGGTTGGACCAACCGGCCAGTTGGTCCTGTGGACCGGTTGGACCAACCGGCCAGTTGGTCCTGTGGACCGGTTGGACCAACCGGCTTGTTGGTCCTGTGGACCGGTTGGACCAACCGGCCAGTTGGTCCTGTGGACCGGTTGGACCAACCGGCCAGTTGGTCGTGTGGACCGGTTGGACCAACCGGCCAGTTGGTCCTGTGGACCGGTCGGACCAACCGGTCAGTTGGTCCTGTGGACCGGTTGGACCAACCGGCCTGTTGGTCCTGTGGACCGGTTGGACCAACCGGCCTGTTGGTCGTGTGGACCGGTTGGACCAACCGGCCAGTTGGTCGTGTGGACCGGTTGGACCAACCGGCCAGTTGGTCGTGTGGACCGGTTGGACCAACCGGCCAGTTGGTCGTGTGGACCGGTTGGACCAACGGGCCTGTTGGTCCTGTGGACCGGTTGGACCAACCGGCCTGTTGGTCGTGTGGACCGGTTGGACCAACCGGCCTGTTGGTCCTGTGGACCGGTTGGACCAACTGGCCTGTTGGTCCTGTGGACCGATTGGACCAACCCGCTTGTTGGTCCTGTGGACCGGTTGGACAAACCGGCCAGTTGGTCCTGTGGACCGGTTGGACCAACCGGCCTGTTGGTGCTGTGGACCGTTTGGACCAACCGGCCTGTTGGTCATGTGGACCGGTTGGACCAACCGGCCAGTTGGTCCTGTGGACCGGTTGGACCAACCGGCCAGTTGGTCGTGTGGACCGGTTGGACCAACCGGCCAGTTGGTCCTGTGGACCGGTTGGACCAACCGGCCAGTTGGTCCTGTGGACCGGTTGGACCTACCGGCCTGTTGGTCCTGTGGACCGGTTGGACCAACCGGCCAGTTGGTCCTGTGGACCGGTTGGACCTACCGGCCTGTTGGTCCTGTGGACCGGTTGGACCAACCGGCCTGTTGGTCCTGTGGACCGGTTGGACCAACCGGCCTGTTGGTCTTGTGGACCGGTTGGACCTACCGGCCTGTTGGTCCTGTGGACCGGTTGGACCAACCGGCCAATTGGTCCTGTGGACCGGTTGGACCTACCGGCCCTGTTGGTCCTGTGGACCGGTTGGACCAACCGGCCTTTTGGTCCTGTGGACCGGTTGGAACTACCGGCCTGTTGGTCCTGTGGACCGGTTGGACCAACCGGCCTGTTGGTCCTGTGGACCGGTTGGACCTACCGGCCTGTTGGTCCTGTGGACCGGTTGGACCAACCGGCCTGTTGGTCCTGTGGACCGGTTGGACCAGCCGGCCTGTTTGGTCCTGTGGACCGGTTGGACCAACCGGCCTGTTGGTCATGTGGACCGGTTGGACCTACCGGCCTTTTGGTCCTGTGGACCGGTTGGACCAACCGGCCTGTTGGTCCTGTGGACCGGTTGGACCAGCCGGCCTGTTGGTCCTGTGGACCGGTTGGACCAACCGGCCTGTTGGTCCTGTGGACCCGGTTGGACCAGCGGCCTGTTGGTCCTGTGGACCGGTTGGACCAACCGGCCTGTTGTCCTGTGGACACGGTTGGACCAACCGGCCTGCTGCGTCCTGTGGACCGGTTGGACCAACCGGCCGTTTGGTCCTGGACCGGTTGGACCAGCCGGCCTGTGGTCCTGTGGACCGGTTGGACCAGCCGGCCCTGTGGTCCTGTGGACCGGTTGGACCAACGGCCTGTTGGTCCTGTGGACCGGTTGGACCAACCGGCCTGTTGGTCCTGCGGACCGGTTGGACCAACCGGCCAGTTCGTCTGCGGACGGTTGGACCAACCGGCCAGTTGGTCCTGGTGACCGGTGGACCAACGGCCTTTTGGTCCTGGGACCGGTTGGACCAACCGGCCAGTTGGTCCTGTGGGACCGGTGGACCAACCCGGCCAGTTGGTCCTGTGGACCGGTTGGACAACCGGCCTGTTGGTCCTGTGGACCGGTTGGACCAACACGGCCTAATGGTCCTGTGGACCAGTTTGGACCAACCGGCCTGTTGGTCGTGTGGGACCGGTTGGACCAAACCGGCCTGTTGGTCCTGTGGACCGGTTGGACCTACCGGCCTGTTGGTCCTGTGGACCCGTTGGACCAACCGGCCTGTTGGTCCTGTGGACCCGTTGGACCAACCGGCCTGTTGGTCCTGTGGACCGGTTGGACCAACCGGCCTGTTGGTCCTGTGGACCGGTTGGACCAACCGGCCTGTTGGTCCTGCGGACCGGTTGGACCAACCGGCCTGTTGGTCCTGCGGACCGGTTGGACCAACCGGCCTGTTGGTCCTGTGGACCGGTTGGACCAACCGGCCTGTTGGTCCTGGGGACCGGTTGGACCTACCGGCCTGTTGGTCCCTGTGGACCGGTTGGACCTACCGGCCAGTTGGTCCTGTGGGACCGGTTGGACCAACCGGCCAATTGGTCCTGTGGACCGGTTGGACCAACCGGCTTGTTGGTCATATGGACCGGTTTGGACCAACCGGCCTGTTGGTCCTGTGGACCGGTTGGACCAACCGGCCAGTTGGTCCTTTACACCGGTTGGACCAACCGGTCTGTGGTCCTATGGACCGGTTGGACCAACCGGCCTGTTGGTCCTGTGGATCGGTTGGACCAACCGGCCTGTTGGTCCTGTGGACCGGTTGGACCAACGGCCTGTTGGTCCTATGGACCGGTTGGACCAACCGGCCTGTTGGTCCTGTGGACGGTTGGACCAACCGGCCTGTTGGTCCTGTGGACCGGTTGGACCAACCGGCTTGTTGGTCCTGTGGAATGGTTGGACCAACCGGCCAGTTGGTCCTGTGGACCGGTTGGACCAACCGGCCAGTTGGTCCTGTGGACCGGTTGGACCAACCGGCCTGTTGGTCCTGTGGACCGGTTGGACCAACGGCCAGTTGGTCCTGTGGACCGGTTGGACAACCGGCCAGTTGGTCGTGTGGACCGGTTGGACCAACCGGCCAGTTGGTCCTGTGGACCGGTCGGACCAACCGGTCAGTTGGTCATGTGGACGACGGTTGGACCAACGGGCCAGTTGGTCCTGTGGACCGGTTGGACCAACCGGCCAGTTGGTCGTGTGGACCGGTTGGACCAACCGGCCAGTTGGTCCTGTGGACCGGTTGGACCAACCGGCCAGTTGGTCCTGTGGACCGGTGTGGACCAACCGGCCTGTTGGTCCTGTGGACCGGTTGGACCTAACGGCCTGTTGGTCCTGTGGACCGGTTGGACCAACGACCTGTTGGTCCTGTGGACCGGTTGGACCTTACGGCTCTGTTGGTCCTGTGGACCGGTTGGACCAACCGGCCTGTTGGTCCTGTGGACCGGTTGGACCAACCGGCCTGTTGGTCCTGTGGACCGGTTGGACCTACCGGCCTGTTGGTCCTGTGGACCGGTTGGACCAACCGGCCAGTTGGTCCTGTGGACCGGTTGGACCTACCGGCCTGTTGGTCCTGTGGACCGGTTGGACCAACCGGCCTGCCTGTTGGTCCTGTGGACCGGTTGAACCAACCGGCCAGTTGGTCCTGTGGACCGGTTGGACCAACCGGCCTGTTGGTCCTGTGGACCGGTTGGACCTACCGGCCTTTTGGTCCTGTGGACCGGTTGGACCAACCGGCCTGTTGGTCCTGTGGACCGGTTAAAACCAGCCGGCCTGTTGGTCCTGTGGACCGGTTGGACCAACGGCCTGTTGGTCCTGTGGACCGGTTGGACCAACCGACCTGTTGGTCCTGTGGACCGGTTGGACCAACCGGCTGTTGGTCCTGTGGACCGGTTGGACCAGCCGGCTGTAGGTCCTGTGGACCGGTTGACCAACCGGCCTGTTGGTCCTGTGGACCGGTTGGACCAACCGGCCTGTTGGTCCTGTGGACCGGTTGGACCAACCGGCCAGTTGGTCCTGTGGACCGGTTGGACCAAACCGGCCAAATGGTCCTGCGGACCGGTTGGACCAACCGGCCTGTTGGTCCTGGTGGACCGTTCGACCAACGGCCTTTTGGTCCTGTGGACCGGTTGGACCAACCGTCCTGTTGGTCCTGTGGACCGGTTGGACCTACCGGCCTGTTGGTCCTGTGGACCGGTTGGACCAACGGCCTGTTGGTCCTGTGGGACCGGTGGACCAACCGGCCAGTGGTCCTGTGGACCGGTTGGACCAACCGGCCAGTTGGTCCTGCGGACCGGTTGGACCAACCGGCCTGGTGGTACTGTGGACCGGTTGGACCAACCGGCCAGTTGGTCCTGCGGACGGTTGGACACCAACCGGCCTGTTGGTCCTGTGGACCGGTTGGACCTACCGGCCTGTTGGTCCTGTGGACCGGTTGGACCTACCGGCCTGTTGGTCCTGTGGACCGGTTGGACCAACCGGCCTGTTGGTCCTGTGGACCGGTTGGACCTACCGGCCTGTTGGTCTGTGGACCGGTTGGACCAACGAACCTGTTGGTCCTGTGGACCGGTTGGACCAACCGGCCTGTTGGTCCTGTGGACCGGTTGGACCAACCGGCCTGTTGGTCCTGTGGACCGGTTGGACCAACCGGCCTGTTGGTCCTGCGGACCGTTGGACCAACGGGCCTGTTGGTCCTGTGGACCGGTTGGACACCAACGGCCTGTTGGTCCTGTGGACCGGTTGGACAACCGGCCTGTTGGTCCTGTGGACCGGTTGGACCTACCGTCCTGTTGGTCCTGTGGACCGGTGGACCAACGGCCTGTTGGTCCTGTGGACCGGTTGGAACCAACCGGCCTGTTGGTCCTTGGACCGGTTTGGACCTACCGGCCTGTTGGTCCTGTGGACCGGTTGGACCAACCGGCCTGTTGGTCCTGTGGACCGGTTGGACCAACCGGCCTGTTGGTCCTGTGGACCGGTTGGACCAACCGGCCTTTTGGTCCTGGTGGACGGTTGGACCAACCGGCCTGTTGGTCCTGTGGACCGGTTGGACCTACCGGCCAGTTGGTCCTGTGGACCGGTTGGACCTACCGGCCTGTTGGTCCTGTGGACCGGTTGGACGAACCAGCCTGTTGGTCCTGTGGACCGGTTGGACCAACCGGCCAGT
>CANJKZ010000631.1:0-46798 GCA_947471745.1 Closterium sp. Naga37s-1 | reverse complement strand
AGATGGTTGGTACCAATGAGTGAGTGCGTTTCTTACCCATGTGGTTGGTTCCAAGAATGAGTGCATTACTTACCCATATGGTTGGTACCAAGAGTAAGTGCATTACTTATCCATACGGTTGGTACCACGCGTGAGTGTGTTACTTACGCCATATGGTTGGTACCAAGAGTAGATGCGTTACTTTCCTATATGGTTGGTACCAAGAGTGAGTGCGTTACTTACCCATATGATTGGTACCAAGAGTGAGTGCATTACCTACCCATATGGTTTGTACCAAGAGTGAGTGCATTACTTTACCATATGGTTGATACCAAGAGTGAGTGCATTACTTACCCATATGGTTGGTACCAAGAGTCAATGCGTTACTTACCAATACGGTTGGTACCAAGAATGAGTATGTTACTTACCCATATGGTTGGTACCAAGAATAAATGCGTTACTTACCCATATGATTGGTACCAAGAGTAAGTGCATTACTTATCCATATGGTTGGTTCCAAGAGTGAGTGCGTTACTTACCCATATGGTTGGTACCAAGAGTGAGTGCATGACTTACCCATATCATCGGTACCAAGAGTGAGTGCGTTACTTACCCATATGGTTGGTACCAACAGTGAGTGCAGTACTTACCCATATGGTTGGTACCAAGAGTAAGTGCGTTACTTAGCCATATGGTTGGTACCAAGAGTGAGTGCGTTACTTACCCATATCTTTGGTACCAAGAGTAAGTGCATTACTTATCCATATGGTTGGTACCAAGAGTGAGTGCGTTACTTACCCATATGGTTGGTACCAAGAGTAGGTGCGTTACTTACCCATATGGTTGGAACAAAGAGTAAGTGCGTTAGTTACCAATATGGTTGGTACCAAGATTGAGTGCGTTACTTACCCACATGGTTGGTACCAAGAGTGAGTGCGTTACTTACACATATGGTTGGTACCAAGAGTGAGTGCATTACTTACCCATATGGTTGGTACCAAGAGTGAGTGCATTACTTACCCAAATGGTTCGTACCAACAGTGAGTGCGTTTCTTACACATATGGTCGGGTACCAAGAGTAAGTGCGTTACTTAGCCATATAGTTGGTACCAAGAGAGAGTGCGTTAGTTAACTAAATGATTGGTACCATGAGTGAGTGCGTTACTTACCCAGATGGTTGGTAACAAGAGTGAGTGCATTACTTACCCATCTGATTGGTACCAAGAATAAGTGCGTTACTTACGTATATGGTTGGTACCAAGAGTGAGTGCATTACTTACCCTTATGGTTGGTAACAAGAGTGAGTGCATTTATTTCCCATATGGTTGGTACCAAGAGTAAGTGCGTTACTTTCATTTACGGTTGGTACCAAGAGTGAGTGCGTTACTTACCCATATGGATGATACCAAGAGTGAGTGCATTACTTACACATATGGTTGGTGCCAAGAGTATATGCGTTACTTACCCATATGGTTGGTACCAAGAGTGAGTGAATTACTTACCCATATGATTGGTACCAAGAGTGAGTGCATTACTAACCCAGACGGTTGGTACCAAGAGTGAGTGCGTTACTTATCCATATGGTTGGTACCAAGAGTGAGTGCGTTAGTTACCCATATGGTTGGTATCAAGAGTGAGTGCATTACTTACCCACATGGTTGGTACCAAGAGTGAGTGCGTTACTTACCCATATGGTTGGTACCAAGATTGAGTGCATGACTTACCCATATGGTCGGTACCAAGAGTGAGTGCATTACTTACCCATATGGTTGGTACCAACAGTGAGTGCGCTACTTACCCATATGGTTGGTACCAAGAGTAAGTGCGTTACTTAGCCATATGGTTGGTACCAAGAGTGAGTGCGTTACTTACCCATATGTTTGGTACCAAGAGTAAGTGCATTACTTACCCAGATGGTTGGTACCAAGAGTGAGTGCGTTTCTTACCTATGTGGTTGGTTCCAAGAATGAGTGCATTACTTACCATATGGTTGGTACCAAGAGTAAGTGCATTACTTATCCATATGGTTGGTACCAAGAGTGAGTGCGTTACTTACCCATATGGTTGGTACCAAGAGTGAGTGCGTTACTTACCCATATGATTGGTACCAAGAGTGAGTGCATTACTTACCCATATGGTTGGTACCAAGAGTGAGTGCATTACTTAACCATATGGTTGGTACCAAGAGTAAGTGCATTACTTACCCATATGGTTGGTACCAAGAGTCAATGCGTTACTTACCAATACGGTTGGTACCAAGAGTGAGTATGTTACTTACCCATATGGTTGGTACCAAGAATAAATGCATTATTACCCATGTGGTTGGTACCAAGAGTAAGTGCATTACTTATCCATATGGTTGGTACCAAGAGTGAGTGCGTTACTTACCCATATGGTTGTTACCAAGAGTAGGTGCATTACTTACACATATGGTTGGTGCCAAGAGTATATGCGTTACTTACCCATATGGTTGGTACCAAGAGTGAGTGAATTACTTACCCATATGATTGGTACCAAGAGTGAGTGCATTACTAACCCAGACGGTTGGTACCAAGAGTGAGTGCGTTACTTACCCATATGGTTGGTACCAAGAGTGAGTGCGTTAGTTACCCATATGATTGGTATCAAGAGTGAGTGCATTACTTATCCACATGGTTGGTACCAAGAGTGAGTGCGTTACTTACCCATATGGTTGGTACCAAGATTGAGTGCATGACTTACCCATATGGTCGGTACCAAGAGTGAGTGCGTTACTTACCCATATGGTTGGTACCAACAGTGAGTGCGTTACTTACCCATATGGTTGGTACCAAGAGTAAGTGCGTTACTTAGCCATATGGTTGGTACCAAGAGTGAGTGCGTTACTTACCCATATGTTTGGTACCAAGAGTAAGTGCATTACTTACCCAGATGGTTGGTACCAAGAGTGAGTGCGTTTCTTACCCATGTGGTTGGTTCCAAGAATGAGTGCATTACTTACCCATATGGTTGGTACCAAGAGTAAGTGCATTATTTATACATATGGTTGGTACCAAGAGTGAGTGCGTTACTTACCCATATGGTTGGTACCAAGAGTGAGTGCGTTACTTACCCATGTGATTGGTACCAAGAGTGAGTGCATTACTTACCCATATGGTTGGTACCAAGAGTGAGTGCATTACTTAACCATATGGTTGGTACCAAGAGGGAAGTGCATTACTTACCCATATGGTTGGTACCAAGAGTCAATGCGTTACTTACCAATACGGTTGGTACCAAGAGTGAGTATGTTACTTACCCATATGGTTGGTACCAAGAATAAATGCATTATTACCCATATGATTGGTACCAAGAGTAAGTGCATTACTTATCCATATGGTTGGTACCAAGAGTGAGTGCGTTACTTACCCATATGGTTGGTACCAAGAGTAGGTGTGTTACTTACCCATATGGTTGGTACCAAGAGTAAATGCGTTAGTTACCCATATGGTTAGTACCAAGAGTGAGTGCGTAACTTACCCACATGGTTGGTACCAAGAGTGAGTGCGTTACTTACCCATATGGTTGGTACCAAGAGTAAGTGCATTACTTACCCATATGGTTGGTACCAAGAGTCAATGCGTTACTTACCAATACGGTAGGTACCAAGAGTGAGTATGTTACTTACCCATATGGTTGGTACCAAGAATAAATGCATTATTACCCATATGATTGGTACCAAGAGTAAGTGCATTACTTATCCATATGGTTGGTACCAAGAGTGAGTGCGTTACTTACCCATATGGTTGGTTCCAAGAGTGAGTGCATGACTTACCCATATCGTCGGTACCAAGAGTGAGTGCGTTACTTACCCATATGGTTGGTACCAACAGTGAGTGCAGTACTTACCCATATGGTTGGTACCAAGAGTAAGTGCGTTACTTAGCCATATGGTTGGTACCAAGAGTGAGTGCGTTACCCATATCTTTGGTACCAAGAGTAAGTGCATTACTTACCCAGATGGTTGGTACCAAGAGTGAGTGCGTTTCTTACCCATGTGGTTGGTTCCAAGAATGAGTGCATTACTTACCCATATGGTTGGTACCAAGAGTAAGTGCATTACTTATCCATACGGTTGGTACCACGAGTGAGTGTGTTACTTACCCATATGGTTGGTACCAAGAGTAGATGCGTTACTTTCCTATATGGTTGGTACCAAGAGTGAGTGCGTTACTTACCCATATGATTGGTACCAAGAGTGAGTGCATTACTTACCCATATGGTTTGTACCAAGAGTGAGTGCATTACTTTACCATATGGTTGATACCAAGAGTGAGTGCATTACTTACCCATATGGTTGGTACCAAGAGTCAATGCGTTACTTACCAATACGGTTGGTACCAAGAATGAGTATGTTACTTACCCATATGGTTGGTACCAAGAATAAATGCGTTACTTACCCATATGATTGGTACCAAGAGTAAGTGCATTACTTATCCATATGGTTGGTTCCAAGAGTGAGTGCGTTACTTACCCATATGGTTGGTACCAAGAGTGAGTGCATGACTTACCCATATCATCGGTACCAAGAGTGAGTGCGTTACTTACCCATATGGTTGGTACCAACAGTGAGTGCAGTACTTACCCATATGGTTGGTACCAAGAGTAAGTGCGTTACTTAGCCATATGGTTGGTACCAAGAGTGAGTGCGTTACTTACCCATATCTTTGGTACCAAGAGTAAGTGCATTACTTATCCATATGGTTGGTACCAAGAGTGAGTGCGTTACTTACCCATATGGTTGGTACCAAGAGTAGGTGCGTTACTTACCCATATGGTTGGAACAAAGAGTAAGTGCGTTAGTTACCAATATGGTTGGTACCAAGATTGAGTGCGTTACTTACCCACATGGTTGGTACCAAGAGTGAGTGCGTTACTTACACATATGGTTGGTACCAAGAGTGAGTGCATTACTTACCCATATGGTTGGTACCAAGAGTGAGTGCATTACTTACCCAAATGGTTCGTACCAACAGTGAGTGCGTTTCTTACACATATGGTCGGTACCAAGAGTAAGTGCGTTACTTAGCCATATAGTTGGTACCAAGAGAGAGTGCGTTAGTTAACTAAATGATTGGTACCATGAGTGAGTGCGTTACTTACCCAGATGGTTGGTAACAAGAGTGAGTGCATTACTTACCCATCTGATTGGTACCAAGAATAAGTGCGTTACTTACGTATATGGTTGGTACCAAGAGTGAGTGCATTACTTACCCTTATGGTTGGTAACAAGAGTGAGTGCATTTATTTCCCATATGGTTGGTACCAAGAGTAAGTGCGTTACTTTCATTTACGGTTGGTACCAAGAGTGAGTGCGTTACTTACCCATATGGATGATACCAAGAGTGAGTGCATTACTTACACATATGGTTGGTGCCAAGAGTATATGCGTTACTTACCCATATGGTTGGTACCAAGAGTGAGTGAATTACTTACCCATATGATTGGTACCAAGAGTGAGTGCATTACTAACCCAGACGGTTGGTACCAAGAGTGAGTGCGTTACTTATCCATATGGTTGGTACCAAGAGTGAGTGCGTTAGTTACCCATATGGTTGGTATCAAGAGTGAGTGCATTACTTACCCACATGGTTGGTACCAAGAGTGAGTGCGTTACTTACCCATATGGTTGGTACCAAGATTGAGTGCATGACTTACCCATATGGTCGGTACCAAGAGTGAGTGCGTTACTTACCCATATGGTTGGTACCAACAGTGAGTGCGCTACTTACCCATATGGTTGGTACCAAGAGTAAGTGCGTTACTTAGCCATATGGTTGGTACCAAGAGTGAGTGCGTTACTTACCCATATGTTTGGTACCAAGAGTAAGTGCATTACTTACCCAGATGGTTGGTACCAAGAGTGAGTGCGTTTCTTACCTATGTGGTTGGTTCCAAGAATGAGTGCATTACTTACCATATGGTTGGTACCAAGAGTAAGTGCATTACTTATCCATATGGTTGGTACCAAGAGTGAGTGCGTTACTTACCCATATGGTTGGTACCAAGAGTGAGTGCGTTACTTACCCATATGATTGGTACCAAGAGTGAGTGCATTACTTACCCATATGGTTGGTACCAAGAGTGAGTGCATTACTTAACCATATGGTTGGTACCAAGAGTAAGTGCATTACTTACCCATATGGTTGGTACCAAGAGTCAATGCGTTACTTACCAATACGGTTGGTACCAAGAGTGAGTATGTTACTTACCCATATGGTTGGTACCAAGAATAAATGCATTATTACCCATGTGGTTGGTACCAAGAGTAAGTGCATTACTTATCCATATGGTTGGTACCAAGAGTGAGTGCGTTACTTACCCATATGGTTGTTACCAAGAGTAGGTGCATTACTTACACATATGGTTGGTGCCAAGAGTATATGCGTTACTTACCCATATGGTTGGTACCAAGAGTGAGTGAATTACTTACCCATATGATTGGTACCAAGAGTGAGTGCATTACTAACCCAGACGGTTGGTACCAAGAGTGAGTGCGTTACTTACCCATATGGTTGGTACCAAGAGTGAGTGCGTTAGTTACCCATATGATTGGTATCAAGAGTGAGTGCATTACTTATCCACATGGTTGGTACCAAGAGTGAGTGCGTTACTTACCCATATGGTTGGTACCAAGATTGAGTGCATGACTTACCCATATGGTCGGTACCAAGAGTGAGTGCGTTACTTACCCATATGGTTGGTACCAACAGTGAGTGCGTTACTTACCCATATGGTTGGTACCAAGAGTAAGTGCGTTACTTAGCCATATGGTTGGTACCAAGAGTGAGTGCGTTACTTACCCATATGTTTGGTACCAAGAGTAAGTGCATTACTTACCCAGATGGTTGGTACCAAGAGTGAGTGCGTTTCTTACCCATGTGGTTGGTTCCAAGAATGAGTGCATTACTTACCCATATGGTTGGTACCAAGAGTAAGTGCATTATTTATACATATGGTTGGTACCAAGAGTGAGTGCGTTACTTACCCATATGGTTGGTACCAAGAGTGAGTGCGTTACTTACCCATGTGATTGGTACCAAGAGTGAGTGCATTACTTACCCATATGGTTGGTACCAAGAGTGAGTGCATTACTTAACCATATGGTTGGTACCAAGAGGGAAGTGCATTACTTACCCATATGGTTGGTACCAAGAGTCAATGCGTTACTTACCAATACGGTTGGTACCAAGAGTGAGTATGTTACTTACCCATATGGTTGGTACCAAGAATAAATGCATTATTACCCATATGATTGGTACCAAGAGTAAGTGCATTACTTATCCATATGGTTGGTACCAAGAGTGAGTGCGTTACTTACCCATATGGTTGGTACCAAGAGTAGGTGTGTTACTTACCCATATGGTTGGTACCAAGAGTAAATGCGTTAGTTACCCATATGGTTAGTACCAAGAGTGAGTGCGTAACTTACCCACATGGTTGGTACCAAGAGTGAGTGCGTTACTTACCCATATGGTTGGTACCAAGAGTAAGTGCATTACTTACCCATATGGTTGGTACCAAGAGTCAATGCGTTACTTACCAATACGGTAGGTACCAAGAGTGAGTATGTTACTTACCCATATGGTTGGTACCAAGAATAAATGCATTATTACCCATATGATTGGTACCAAGAGTAAGTGCATTACTTATCCATATGGTTGGTACCAAGAGTGAGTGCGTTACTTACCCATATGGTTGGTTCCAAGAGTGAGTGCATGACTTACCCATATCGTCGGTACCAAGAGTGAGTGCGTTACTTACCCATATGGTTGGTACCAACAGTGAGTGCAGTACTTACCCATATGGTTGGTACCAAGAGTAAGTGCGTTACTTAGCCATATGGTTGGTACCAAGAGTGAGTGCGTTACCCATATCTTTGGTACCAAGAGTAAGTGCATTACTTACCCAGATGGTTGGTACCAAGAGTGAGTGCGTTTCTTACCCATGTGGTTGGTTCCAAGAATGAGTGCATTACTTACCCATATGGTTGGTACCAAGAGTAAGTGCATTACTTATCCATACGGTTGGTACCACGAGTGAGTGTGTTACTTACCCATATGGTTGGTACCAAGAGTAGATGCGTTACTTTCCTATATGGTTGGTACCAAGAGTGAGTGCGTTACTTACCCATATGATTGGTACCAAGAGTGAGTGCATTACTTACCCATATGGTTTGTACCAAGAGTGAGTGCATTACTTTACCATATGGTTGATACCAAGAGTGAGTGCATTACTTACCCATATGGTTGGTACCAAGAGTCAATGCGTTACTTACCAATACGGTTGGTACCAAGAATGAGTATGTTACTTACCCATATGGTTGGTACCAAGAATAAATGCGTTACTTACCCATATGATTGGTACCAAGAGTAAGTGCATTACTTATCCATATGGTTGGTTCCAAGAGTGAGTGCGTTACTTACCCATATGGTTGGTACCAAGAGTGAGTGCATGACTTACCCATATCATCGGTACCAAGAGTGAGTGCGTTACTTACCCATATGGTTGGTACCAACAGTGAGTGCAGTACTTACCCATATGGTTGGTACCAAGAGTGAGTGCGTTACTTACCCATATGTTTGGTACCAAGAGTAAGTGCATTACTTACCCAGATGGTTGGTACCAAGAGTGAGTGCGTTTCTTACCCATGTGGTTGGTTCCAAGAATGAGTGCATTACTTACCCATATTGTTGGTACCAAGAGTAAGTGCATTACTTATACATATGGTTGGTACCAAGAGTGAGTGCGTTACTTACCCATATGGTTGGTACCAAGAGTGAGTGCGTTACTTACCCATGTGATTGGTACCAAGAGTGAGTGCATTACTTACCCATATGGTTGGTACCAAGAGTGAGTGCATTACTTAACCATATGGTTGGTACCAAGAGGGAAGTGCATTACTTACCCATATGGTTGGTACCAAGAGTCAATGCGTTACTTACCAATACGGTTGGTACCAAGAGTGAGTATGTTACTTACCCATATGGTTGGTACCAAGAATAAATGCATTATTACCCATATGATTGGTACCAAGAGTAAGTGCATTACTTATCCATATGGTTGGTACCAAGAGTGAGTGCGTTACTTACCCATATGGTTGGTACCAAGAGTAGGTGTGTTACTTACCCATATGGTTGGTACCAAGAGTAAATAAGTTAGTTACCCATATGGTTAGTACCAAGAGTGAGTGCGTAACTTACCCACATGGTTGGTACCAAGAGTGAGTGCGTTACTTACCCATATGGTTGGTACCAAGAGTAAGTGCATTACTTACCCATATGGTTGGTACCAAGAGTCAATGCGTTACTTACCAATACGGTAGGTACCAAGAGTGAGTATGTTACTTACCCATATGGTTGGTACCAAGAATAAATGCATTATTACCCATATGATTGGTACCAAGAGTAAGTGCATTACTTATCCATATGGTTGGTACCAAGAGTGAGTGCGTTACTTACCCATATGGTTGGTTCCAAGAGTGAGTGCATGACTTACCCATATCGTCGGTACCAAGAGTGAGTGCGTTACTTACCCATATGGTTGGTACCAACAGTGAGTGCAGTACTTACCCATATGGTTGGTACCAAGAGTAAGTGCGTTACTTAGCCATATGGTTGGTACCAAGAGTGAGTGCGTTACCCATATCTTTGGTACCAAGAGTAAGTGCATTACTTACCCAGATGGTTGGTACCAAGAGTGAGTGCGTTTCTTACCCATGTGGTTGGTTCCAAGAATGAGTGCATTACTTACCCATATGGTTGGTACCAAGAGTAAGTGCATTACTTATCCATACGGTTGGTACCACGAGTGAGTGTGTTACTTACCCATATGGTTGGTACCAAGAGTAGATGCGTTACTTTCCTATATGGTTGGTACCAAGAGTGAGTGCGTTACTTACCCATATGATTGGTACCAAGAGTGAGTGCATTACTTACCCATATGGTTTGTACCAAGAGTGAGTGCATTACTTTACCATATGGTTGATACCAAGAGTGAGTGCATTACTTACCCATATGGTTGGTACCAAGAGTCAATGCGTTACTTACCAATACGGTTGGTACCAAGAATGAGTATGTTACTTACCCATATGGTTGGTACCAAGAATAAATGCGTTACTTACCCATATGATTGGTACCAAGAGTAAGTGCATTACTTATCCATATGGTTGGTTCCAAGAGTGAGTGCGTTACTTACCCATATGGTTGGTACCAAGAGTGAGTGCATGACTTACCCATATCATCGGTACCAAGAGTGAGTGCGTTACTTACCCATATGGTTGGTACCAACAGTGAGTGCAGTACTTACCCATATGGTTGGTACCAAGAGTAAGTGCGTTACTTAGCCACATGGTTGGTACCAAGAGTGAGTGCGTTACTTACCCATATCTTTGGTACCAAGAGTAAGTGCATTACTTATCCATATGGTTGGTACCAAGAGTGAGTGCGTTACTTACCCATATGGTTGGTACCAAGAGTAGGTGCGTTACTTACCCATATGGTTGGAACAAAGAGTAAGTGCGTTAGTTACCGATATGGTTGGTACCAAGATTGAGTGCGTTACTTACCCACATGGTTGGTACCAAGAGTGAGTGCGTTACTTACACATATGGTTGGTACCAAGAGTGAGTGCATTACTTACCCATATGGTTGGTACCAAGAGTGAGTGCATTACTTACCCAAATGGTTCGTACCAACAGTGAGTGCGTTTCTTACACATATGGTCGGTACCAAGAGTAAGTGCGTTACTTAGCCATATAGTTGGTACCAAGAGAGAGTGCGTTAGTTAACTAAATGATTGGTACCATGAGTGAGTGCGTTACTTACCCAGATGGTTGGTAACAAGAGTGAGTGCATTACTTACCCATCTGATTGGTACCAAGAATAAGTGCGTTACTTACGTATATGGTTGGTACCAAGAGTGAGTGCATTACTTACCCTTATGGTTGGTAACAAGAGTGAGTGCATTTATTTCCCATATGGTTGGTACCAAGAGTAAGTGCGTTACTTTCATTTACGGTTGGTACCAAGAGTGAGTGTGTTACTTACCCATATGGATGATACCAAGAGTGAATGCATTACTTACACATATGGTTGGTGCCAAGAGTATATGCGTTACTTACCCATATGGTTGGTACCAAGAGTGAGTGAATTACTTACCCATATGATTGGTACCAAGAGTGAGTGCATTACTAACCCAGACGGTTGGTACCAAGAGTGAGTGCGTTACTTATCCATATGGTTGGTACCAAGAGTGAGTGCGTTAGTTACCCATATGGTTGGTATCAAGAGTGAGTGCATTACTTACCCACATGGTTGGTACCAAGAGTGAGTGCGTTACTTACCCATATGGTTGGTACCAAGATTGAGTGCATGACTTACCCATATGGTCGGTACCAAGAGTGAGTGCGTTACTTACCCATATGGTTGGTACCAACAGTGAGTGCGCTACTTACCCATATGGTTGGTACCAAGAGTAAGTGCGTTACTTAGCCATATGGTTGGTACCAAGAGTGAGTGCGTTACTTACCCATATGTTTGGTACCAAGAGTAAGTGCATTACTTACCCAGATGGTTGGTACCAAGAGTGAGTGCGTTTCTTACCTATGTGGTTGGTTCCAAGAATGAGTGCATTACTTACCATATGGTTGGTACCAAGAGTAAGTGCATTACTTATCCATATGGTTGGTACCAAGAGTGAGTGCGTTACTTACCCATATGGTTGGTACCAAGAGTGAGTGCGTTACTTACCCATATGATTGGTACCAAGAGTGAGTGCATTACTTACCCATATGGTTGGTACCAAGAGTGAGTGCATTACTTAACCATATGGTTGGTACCAAGAGTAAGTGCATTACTTACCCATATGGTTGGTACCAAGAGTCAATGCGTTACTTACCAATACGGTTGGTACCAAGAGTGAGTATGTTACTTACCCATATGGTTGGTACCAAGAATAAATGCATTATTAACCATGTGGTTGGTACCAAGAGTAAGTGCATTACTTATCCATATGGTTGGTACCAAGAGTGAGTGCGTTACTTACCCATATGGTTGTTACCAAGAGTAGGTGCATTACTTACACATATGGTTGGTGCCAAGAGTATATGCGTTACTTACCCATATGGTTGGTACCAAGAGTGAGTGAATTACTTACCCATATGATTGGTACCAAGAGTGAGTGCATTACTAACCCAGACGGTTGGTACCAAGAGTGAGTGCGTTACTTACCCATATGGTTGGTACCAAGAGTGAGTGCGTTAGTTACCCATATGATTGGTATCAAGAGTGAGTGCATTACTTATCCACATGGTTGGTACCAAGAGTGAGTGCGTTACTTACCCATATGGTTGGTACCAAGATTGAGTGCATGACTTACCCATATGGTCGGTACCAAGAGTGAGTGCGTTACTTACCCATATGGTTGGTACCAACAGTGAGTGCGTTACTTACCCATATGGTTGGTACCAAGAGTAAGTGCGTTACTTAGCCATATGGTTGGTACCAAGAGTGAGTGCGTTACTTACCCATATGTTTGGTACCAAGAGTAAGTGCATTACTTACCCAGATGGTTGGTACCAAGAGTGAGTGCGTTTCTTACCCATGTGGTTGGTTCCAAGAATGAGTGCATTACTTACCCATATGGTTGGTACCAAGAGTAAGTGCATTACTTATACATATGGTTGGTACCAAGAGTGAGTGCGTTACTTACCCATATGGTTGGTACCAAGAGTGAGTGCGTTACTTACCCATATGATTGGTACCAAGAGTGAGTGCATTACTTACCCATATGGTTGGTACCAAGAGTGAGTGCATTACTTAACCATATGGTTGGTACCAAGAGTAAGTGCATTACTTACCCATATGGTTGGTACCAAGAGTCAATGCGTTACTTACCAATACGGTTGGTACCAAGAGTGAGTATGTTACTTACCCATATGGTTGGTACCAAGAATAAATGCATTATTACCCATATGATTGGTACCAAGAGTAAGTGCATTACTTATCCATATGGTTGGTACCAAGAGTGAGTGCGTTACTTACCCATATGGTTGGTACCAAGAGTGAGTGCATGACTTACCCATATCGTCGGTACCAAGAGTGAGTGCGTTACTTACCCATATGGTTGGTACCGACAGTGAGTGCAGTACTTACCCATATGGTTGGTACCAAGCGTAAGTGCGTTACTTAGCCATATGGTTGGTACCAAGAGTGAGCGCGTTACTTACCCATATCTTTGGTACCAAGAGTAAGTGCATTACTTACCCAGATGGTTGGTACCAAGAGTGCGTGCTTTTCTTACCCATGTGGTTGGTTCCAAGAATAAGTGCATTACTTACCCATATGGTTGGTACCAAGAGTAAGTGCTTTACTTATCCATACGGTTGGTACCACGAGTGAGTGTGTTACTTACCCACATGGTTGGTACCAAGAGTAGATGCGTTACTTTCCCATATGGTTGGTACCAAGAGTGAGTGCGTTACTTACCCATATGATTGGTACCAAGAGTGAGTGCATTACTTACCCATATGGTTGGTACCAAGAGTGAGTGCATTACTTAACCATATGGTTGATACCAAGAGTGAGTGCATTACTTACCCATATGGTTGGTACCAAGAGTCAATGCGTTACTTACCAATACGGTTGGTACCAAGAATGAGTATGTTACTTACCCATATGGTTGGTACCAAGAATAAATGCGTTACTTACCCATATGATTGGTACCAAGAGTAAGTGCATTACTTATCCATATGGTTGGTACCAAGAGTGAGTGCGTTACTTACCCATATGGTTGGTACCAAGAGTGAGTGCATGACTTACCCATATCGTCGGTACCAAGAGTGAGTGCGTTACTTACCCATATGGTTGGTACCGACAGTGAGTGCAGTACTTACCCATATGGTTGGTACCAAGCGTAAGTGCGTTACTTAGCCATATGGTTGGTACCAAGAGTGAGCGCGTTACTTACCCATATCTTTGGTACCAAGAGTAAGTGCATTACTTACCCAGATGGTTGGTACCAAGAGTGCGTGCTTTTCTTACCCATGTGGTTGGTTCCAAGAATAAGTGCATTACTTACCCATATGGTTGGTACCAAGAGTAAGTGCTTTACTTATCCATACGGTTGGTACCACGAGTGAGTGTGTTACTTACCCACATGGTTGGTACCAAGAGTAGATGCGTTACTTTCCCATATGGTTGGTACCAAGAGTGAGTGCGTTACTTACCCATATGATTGGTACCAAGAGTGAGTGCATTACTTACCCATATGGTTGGTACCAAGAGTGAGTGCATTATTTAACCATATGGTTGATACCAAGAGTGAGTGCATTACTTACCCATATGGTTGGTACCAAGAGTCAATGCGTTACTTACCAATACGGTTGGTACCAAGAATGAGTATGTTACTTACCCATATGGTTGGTACCAAGAATAAATGCGTTACTTACCCATATGATTGGTACCAAGAGTAAGTGCATTACTTATCCATATGGTTGGTTCCAAGAGTGAGTGCGTTACTTACCCATATGGTTGGTGCCAAGAGTGAGTGCATGACTTACCCATATCGTCGGTACCAAGAGTGAGTGCGTTACGTACCCATATGGTTGGTACCAACAGTGAGTGCAGTACTTACCCATATGGTTGGTACCAAGAGTAAGTGCGTTACTTAGCCATATGGTTGGTACCAAGAGTGAGTGCGTTACTTACCCATATCTTTGGTACCAAGAGTAAGTGCATTACTTACCCAGATGGTTGGTACCAAGAGTGAGTGCGTTACTTACCCATATGGTTGGTACCAACAGTGAGTGCAGTACTTACCCATATGGTTGGTACCAAGAGTCAATGCGTTACTTACCAATACGGTTGGTACCAAGAGTGAGTATGTTACTTACCCATATGGTTGGTACCAAGAATAAATGCATTATTACCCATGTGGTTGGTACCAAGAGTAAGTGCATTACTTATCCATATGGTTGGTACCAAGAGTGAGTGCGTTACTTACCATATGGTTGTTACCAAGAGTAGGTGCATTACTTACACATATGGTTGGTGCCAAGAGTATATGCGTTACTTACCCATATGGTTGGTACCAAGAGTGAGTGAATTACTTACCCATATGATTGGTACCAAGAGTGAGTGCATTACTAACCCAGACGGTTGGTACCAAGAGTGAGTGCGTTACTTACCCATATGGTTGGTACCAAGAGTGAGTGCGTTAGTTACCCATATGATTGGTATCAAGAGTGAGTGCATTACTTATCCACATGGTTGGTACCAAGAGTGAGTGCGTTACTTACCCATATGGTTGGTACCAAGATTGAGTGCATGACTTACCCATATGGTCGGTACCAAGAGTGAGTGCGTTACTTACCCATATGGTTGGTACCAGCAGTGAGTGCGTTACTTAGCCATATGGTTGGTACCAAGAGTCAATGCGTTACTTACCAATACGGTTGGTACCAAGAGTGAGGATGTTACTTACCCATATGGTGGGTACCAAGAATAAATGCATTATTACCCATATGATTGGTACCAAGAGTAAGTGCATTACTTATCCATATGGTTGGTACCAAGAGTGAGTGCGTTACTTACCCATATGGTTGGTTCCAAGAGTGAGTGCATGACTTACCCATATCGTCGGTACCAAGAGTGAGTGCGTTACTTACCCATATGGTTGGTACCAACAGTGAGTGCAGTACTTACCCAGATGGTTGGTACCAAGAGTGAGTGCGTTTCTCACCCATGTGGTTGGTTCCAAGAATGGGTGCATTACTTACTTATATGGTTGGTACCAAGAGTAAGTGCATTACTTATCCATATGGTTGGTACCAAGAGTGAGTGTGTTACTTACCCATATGGTTGGTACCAAGAGTAGATGCGTTACTTACCCATATGGTTGGTACCAAGAGTGAGTGCGTCACTTACCCATATGATTGGTACCAAGAGTGAGTGCATTACTTGCCCATATGGTTGGTAACAAGAGTGAGTGCATTACTTACCCATATGGTTGGTACCAAGAGTCAATGTGTTACTTACCAATACGGTTGGTACCAAGAGTGAGTGCGTTACTTACCCATATGGTTGGTACCAAGAGTAAATGCGTTACTTACCCATATGATTGGTACCAAGAGTAAGTGCATTACTTATCCATATGGTTGGTACCAAGAGTGAGTGCGTTACTTACCCATATGGTTGGTACCAAGAGTAGGTGTGTTACTTACCCATATGGTTGGTACCAAGAGTAAATGCGTTAGTTACCCATATGGTTAGTACCAAGAGTGAGTGCGTTACTTACCCACATGGTTGGTACCAAGAGTGAGTGCGTTACTTACCCATATGGTTGGTACCAAGAGTAAGTGCATTACTTACCCATATGGTTGGTACCAAGAGTCAATGCGTTACTTACCAATACGGTAGGTACCAAGAGTGAGTATGTTACTTACCCATATGGTTGGTACCAAGAATAAATGCATTATTACCCATATGATTGGTACCAAGAGTAAGTGCATTACTTATCCATATGGTTGGTACCAAGAGTGAGTGCGTTACTTACCCATATGGTTGGTTCCAAGAGTGAGTGCATGACTTACCCATATCGTCGGTACCAAGAGTGAGTGCGTTACTTACCCATATGGTTGGTACCAACAGTGAGTGCAGTACTTACCCATATGGTTGGTACCAAGAGTAAGTGCGTTACTTAGCCATATGGTTGGTACCAAGAGTGAGTGCGTTACCCATATCTTTGCTACCAAGAGTAAGTGCATTACTTACCCAGATGGTTGGTACCAAGAGTGAGTGCGTTTCTTACCCATATGGTTGGTACCAAGATTGAGTGCATGACTTACCCATATGGTCGGTACCAAGAGTGAGTGCGTTACTTACCCATATGGTTGGTACCAACAGTGAGTGCGCTACTTACCCATATGGTTGGTACCAAGAGTAAGTGCGTTACTTAGCCATATGGTTGGTACCAAGAGTGAGTGCGTTACTTACCCATATGTTTGGTACCAAGAGTAAGTGCATTACTTACCCAGATGGTTGGTACCAAGAGTGAGTGCGTTTCTTACCTATGTGGTTGGTTCCAAAAATAAGTGCATTACTTACCATATGGTTGGTACCAAGAGTAAGTGCATTACTTATCCATATGGTTGGTACCAAGAGTGAGTGCGTTACTTACCCATATGGTTGGTACCAAGAGTGAGTGCGTTACTTACCCATATGATTGGTACCAAGAGTGAGTGCATTACTTACCCATATGGTTGGTACCAAGAGTGAGTGCATTACTTAACCATATGGTTGGTACCAAGAGTAAGTGCATTACTTACCCATATGGTTGGTACCAAGAGTCAATGCGTTACTTACCAATACGGTTGGTACCAAGAGTGAGTATGTTACTTACCCATATGGTTGGTACCAAGAATAAATGCATTATTACCCATGTGGTTGGTACCAAGAGTAAGTGCATTACTTATCCATATGGTTGGTACCAAGAGTGAGTGCGTTACTTACCCATATGGTTGTTACCAAGAGTAGGTGCATTACTTAAACATATGGTTGGTGCCAAGAGTATATGCGTTACTTACCCATATGGTTGGTACCAAGAGTGAGTGAATTACTTACCCATATGATTGGTACCAAGAGTGAGTGCATTACTAACCCAGACGGTTGGTACCAAGAGTGAGTGCGTTACTTACCCATATGGTTGGTACCAAGAGTGAGTGCGTTAGTTACCCATATAATTGGTATCAAGAGTGAGTGCATTACTTATCCACATGGTTGGTACCAAGAGTGAGTGCGTTACTTACCCATATGGTTGGTACCAAGATTGAGTGCATGACTTACCCATATGGTCGGTACCAAGAGTGAGTGCGTTACTTACCCATATGGTTGGTACCAACAGTGAGTGCGTTACTTACCCATATGGTTGGTACCAAGAGTAAGTGCGTTACTTAGCCATATGGTTGGTACCAAGAGTGAGTGCGTTACTTACCCATATGTTTGGTACCAAGAGTAAGTGCATTACTTACCCAGATGGTTGGTACCAAGAGTGAGTGCGTTTCTTACCCATGTGGTTGGTTCCAAGAATGAGTGCATTACTTACCCATATGGTTGGTACCAAGAGTAAGTGCATTACTTATACATATGGTTGGTACCAAGAGTGAGTGCGTTACTTACCCATATGGTTGGTACCAAGAGTGAGTGCGTTACTTACCCATATGATTGGTACCAAGAGTGAGTGCATTACTTACCCATATGGTTGGTACCAAGAGTGAGTGCATTACTTAACCATATGGTTGGTACCAAGAGTAAGTGCATTACTTACCCATATGGTTGGTACCAAGAGTCAATGCGTTACTTACCAATACGGTTGGTACCAAGAGTGAGTATGTTACTTACCCATATGGTTGGTACCAAGAATAAATGCATTATTACCCATATGATTGGTACCAAGAGTAAGTGCATTACTTATCCATATGGTTGGTACCAAGAGTGAGTGCGTTACTTACCCATATGGTTGGTACCAAGAGTGAGTGCATGACTTACCCATATCGTCGGTACCAAGAGTGAGTACGTTACTTACCCATATGGTTGGTACCGACAGTGAGTGCAGTACTTACCCATATGGTTGGTACCAAGCGTAAGTGCGTTACTTAGCCATATGGTTGGTACCAAGAGTGAGCGCGTTACTTACCCATATCTTTGGTACCAAGAGTAAGTGCATTACTTACCCAGATGGTTGGTACCAAGAGTGCGTGCGTTTCTTACCCATGTGGTTGGTTCCAAGAATAAGTGCATTACTTACCCATATGGTTGGTACCAAGAGTAAGTGCTTTACTTATCCATACGGTTGGTACCACGAGTGAGTGTGTTACTTACCCACATGGTTGGTACCAAGAGTAGATGCGTTACTTTCCCATATGGTTGGTACCAAGAGTGAGTGCGTTACTTACCCATATGATTGGTACCAAGAGTGAGTGCATTACTTACCCATATGGTTGGTACCAAGAGTGAGTGCATTACTTAACCATATGGTTGATACCAAGAGTGAGTGCATTACTTACCCATATGGTTGGTACCAAGAGTCAATGCGTTACTTACCAATACGGTTGGTACCAAGAATGAGTATGTTACTTACCCATATGGTTGGTACCAAGAATAAATGCGTTACTTACCCATATGATTGGTACCAAGAGTAAGTGCATTACTTATCCATGTGGTTGGTTCCAAGAGTGAGTGCGTTACTTACCCATATGGTTGGTGCCAAGAGTGAGTGCATGACTTACCCATATCGTCGGTACCAAGAGTGAGTGCGTTACGTACCCATATGGTTGGTACCAAGAGTCAATGCGTTACTTACCAATACGGTTGGTACCAAGAGTGAGTATGTTACTTACCCATATGGTTGGTACCAAGAATAAATGCATTATTACCCATGTGGTTGGTACCAAGAGTAAGTGCATTACTTATCCATATGGTTGGTACCAAGAGTGAGTGCGTTACTTACCATATGGTTGTTACCAAGAGTAGGTGCATTACTTACACATATGGTTGGTGCCAAGAGTATATGCGTTACTTACCCATATGGTTGGTACCAAGAGTACGTGCGTTACTTAGCCATCTGATTGGTACCAAGAGTGAGTGCATTACTAACCCAGACGGTTGGTACCAAGAGTGAGTGCGTTACTTACCCATATGGTTGGTACCAAGAGTGAGTGCGTTAGTTACCCATATGATTGGTATCAAGAGTGAGTGCATTACTTATCCACATGGTTGGTACCAAGAGTGAGTGCGTTACTTACCCATATGGTTGGTACCAAGATTGAGTGCATGACTTACCCATATGGTCGGTACCAAGAGTGAGTGCGTTACTTACCCATATGGTTGGTACCAGCAGTGAGTGCGTTACTTACCCATATGGTTGGTACCAAGAGTGAGTGAATTACTTACCCATCTGGTTGGTACCAAGAGTGAGTGCATTACTAACCCAGACGGTTGGTACCAAGAGTGAGTGCGTTACTTACCCATATGGTTGGTACCAAGAGTGAGTGCGTTAGTTACCCATATGATTGGTATCAAGAGTGAGTGCATTACTTATCCACATGGTTGGTACCAAGAGTGAGTGCGTTACTTACCCATATGGTTGGTACCAAGATTGAGTGCATGACTTACCCATATGGTCGGTACCAAGAGTGAGTGCGTTACTTACCCATATGGTTGGTACCAGCAGTGAGTGCGTTACTTACCCATATGGTTGGTACCAAGAGTACGTGCGTTACTTAGCCATATGGTTGGTACCAAGAGTGAGTGCGTTACTTACCCATATGTTTGGTACCAAGAGTAAGTGCATTACTTACCCAGATGGTTGGTACCAAGAGTGAGTGCGTTTCTTACCCATGCGGTTGGTTCCAATAATGAGTGCATTACTTACCCATATGGTTGGTACCAAGAGTAAGTGCATTACTTATCCATATGGTTGGTACCAAGAGTGAGTGCGTTACTTACCCATATGGTTGGTACCAAGAGTGAGTGCGTTACTTACCCATATGATTGGTACCAAGAGTGAGTGCATTACTTACCCATATGGTTGGTACCAAGAGTGAGTGCATTACTTAACCATATGGTTGGTACCAAGAGTAAGTGCATTACTTACCCATATGGTTGGTACCAAGAGTCAATGCGTTACTTACCAATACGGTTGGTACCAAGAGTGAGTATGTTACTTACCCATATGGTTGGTACCAAGAATAAATGCATTATTACCCATATGATTGGTACCAAGAGTAAGTGCATTACTTATCCATATGGCTGGTACCAAGAGTGAGTGCGTTACTTACCCATATGGTTGGTACCAAGAGTGAGTGCATGACTTACCCATATCGTCGGTACCGAGAGTGAGTGCGTTACTTACCCATATGGTTGG
This sequence comes from Closterium sp. Naga37s-1, assembly GCA_947471745.1. NCBI lineage: Eukaryota > Viridiplantae > Streptophyta > Zygnematophyceae > Desmidiales > Closteriaceae > Closterium > Closterium sp. Naga37s-1. Next base: position 25,879 of record CANJKZ010000631.1, on the reverse strand, counting down.
TACCGACAGTGAGTGCAGTACTTACCCATATGGTTGGTACCAAGAGTAAGTGCGTTACTTAGCCATATGGTTGGTACCAAGAGTGAGCGCGTTACTTACCCATATCTTTGGTACCAAGAGTAAGTGCATTACTTACCCAGATGGTTGGTACCAAGAGTGCGTGCGTTTCTTACCCATGTGGTTGGTTCCAAGAATGAGTGCATTACTTACCCATATGGTTGGTACCAAGAGTAAGTGCTTTTCTTATCCATACGGTTGGTACCACGAGTGAGTGTGTTACTTACCCACATGGTTGGTACCAAGAGTAGATGCGTTACTTTCCCATATGGTTGGTACCAAGAGTGAGTGCGTTACTTACCCATATGATTGGTACCAAGAGTGAGTGCATTACTTACCCATATGGTTGGTACCAAGAGTGAGTGCATTACTTAACCATATGGTTGATACCAAGAGTGAGTGCATTTCTTACCCATATGGTTGGTACCAAGAGTCAATGCGTTACTTACCAATACGGTTGGTACCAAGAATGAGTATGTTACTTACCCATATGGTTGGTACCAAGAATAAATGCGTTACTTACCCATATGATTGGTACCAAGAGTAAGTGCATTACTTATCCATGTGGTTGGTTCCAAGAGTGAGTGCGTTACTTACCCATATGGTTGGTGCCAAGAGTGAGTGCATGACTTACCCATATCGTCGGTACCAAGAGTGAGTGCGTTACGTACCCATATGGTTGGTACCAACAGTGAGTGCAGTACTTACCCATATGGTTGGTACCAAGAGTAAGTGCGTTACTTAGCCATATGGTTGGTACCAAGAGTGAGTGCGTTACTTACCCATATCTTTGGTACCAAGAGTAAGTGCATTACTTACCCAGATGGTTGGTACCAAGAGTGAGTGCGTTTCTTACCCATGTGGTTGGTTCCAAGAATGAGTGCATTACTTACCCAAATGGTTGGTACCAGGAGTAAGTGCATTGCTTATCCATACGGTTGGTACCAAGAGTGAGTGCGTTACTTACCCATATGGTTGGTACCAAGAGTAAATGCGTTACTTACCCATATGATTGGTACCAAGAGTAAGTGCATTACTTATCCATATGGTTGGTACCAAGAGTGAGTGCGTTACTTACCCATATAATTATACCAAGAGTAGGTGTGTTACTTACCCATATGGTTGGTACCAAGAGTAAATGCGTTAGTTACCCATATGGTTAGTACCAAGAGTGAGTGCGTTACTTACCCACATGGTTGGTACCAAGAGTGAGTGCGTTACTTACCCATATGGTTTGTACCAAGAGTGAGTGCATTACTTATCCATATGGTTGGTACCAAGAGTGAGTGTGTTACTTATCCATATGGTTGGTACCAAGAGTGAGTGCGTTACTTACCCATATTGTTGGTACCAAGAGTGAGTGCGTTACTTACCCATATGTTTGGTACCAAGAGTGAGTGCGTTTCTTACCCATGTGGTTGGTTCCAAGAATGAGTGCATTACTTACCCATGTGGTTGGTACCAAGAGTAAGTGCATTACTTATCCATATGGTTGGTACCAAGAGTGAGTGCGTTACTTACCCATATGGTTGGTACCAAGAGTAGGTGCATTACTTACCCATATGGTTGGAACAAAGAGTGAGTGCGTTAGTTATCCATATTGTTGGTACCAAGAGTGAGTGCGTTACTTACCCACATGGTTGGTACCAAGAGTGAGTGCGTTACTTACCCACATGGTTGGTACTAAGAGTAAGTGCATTACTTACCCAGATGGTTGGTACCAAGAGTGAGTGCGTTTTTTACCCATGTGGTTGGTTCCAAGAGTAAATGCGTTACTTACCCATATGATTGGTACCAAGAGTAAGTGCATTACTTATCCATATGGTTGGTACCAAGAGTGAGTGCGTTACTTACCCATATGGTTGGTACCAAGAGTAGGTGTGTTACTTACCCATATGGTTGGTACCAAGAGTAAATGCGTTAGTTACCCATATGGTTAGTACCAAGAGTGAGTGCGTTACTTACCCACATGGTTGGTACCAAGAGTGAGTGCGTTACTTACCCATATGGTTTGTACCAAGAGTGAGTGCATTACTTATCCATATGGTTGGTACCAAGAGTGAGTGTGTTACTTACCCATATGTTTGGTACCAAGAGTGAGTGCGTTACTTACCCATATTGTTGGTACCAAGAGTGAGTGCGTTACTTACCCATATGTTTGGTACCAAGAGTGAGTGCGTTTCTTACCCATGTGGTTGGTTCCAAGAATGAGTGCATTACTTACCCATGTGGTTGGTACCAAGAGTAAGTGCATTACTTATCCATATGGTTGGTACCAAGAGTGAGTGCGTTACTTACCCATATGGTTGGTACCAAGAGTAGGTGCGTTACTTACTCATATGGTTGGAACAAAGAGTGAGTGCGTTAGTTACCCATATGGTTGGTACCAAGAGTGAGTGCGTTACTTACCCACATGGTTGGTACCAAGAGTGAGTGCGTTACTTACCCATATGGTTGGTACCAAGAGTGAGTGCATTACTTACCCATATGGTTGGTACCAAGAGTGAGTGCATTACTTACCCATATGGTTGGTACCAACAGTGAGTGCGTTTCTTACACATATGGTCGGTACCAAGAGTAAGTGCGTTACTTAGCCATATAGTTGGTACCAAGAGAGAGTGCGTTAGTTAACTATATGATTGGTACCATGAGTGAGTGCGTTACTTACCCAGATGGTTGGTAACAAGAGTGAGTGCATTACTTACCCATCTGATTGGTACCAAGAATAAGTGCGTTACTTACGCATATGGTTGGTACCAACAGTGAGTGCATTACTTACCCTTATGGTTGGTACCAAGAGTGAGTGCATTTATTTCCCATATGGTTGGTACCAAGAGTAAGTGCGTTACTTTCATTTACAGTTGGTACCAAGAGTGAGTGCATTACTTACACATATGGTTGGTGCCAAGAGTATATGCGTTACTTACCCATATGGTTGGTACCAAGAGTGAGTGAATTACTTACCCATATGATTGGTACCAAGAGTGAGTGCATTACTAACCAAGACGGTTGGTACCAAGAGTGAGTGCGTTACTTACCCATATGGTTGGTACCAAGAGTGAGTGCGTTAGTTACCCATATGGTTGGTACCAAGAGTGAGTGCATTACTTACCCACATGGTTGGTACCAAGAGTGAGTGCGTTATTTACCCATATGGTCGGTACCAAGAGTGAGTGCGTTACTTACCCATATGGTTGGTACCAACAGTGAGTGCGTTACTTACCCATATGGTTGGTACCAAGAGTGAGTGCGTTACTTACCCATATGTTTGGTACCAAGAGTAAGTGCATTACTTACCCAGATGGTTGGTACCAAGAGTGAGTGCGTTTCTTACCCATATGGTTGGTTCCAAGAATGAGTGCATTACTTACCCATATGGTTGGTACCAAGAGTAAGTGCATTACTTATCCATATGGTTGGTACCAAGAGTGAGTGCGTTATTTACCCATATGGTTGGTACCAAGAGTGAGTGCATTACTTACCCATATGGTCGGTACCAAGAGTGAGTGCGTTACTTACCCATATGGTTGGTACCAACAGTGAGTGCGTTACTTACCCATATGGTTGGTACCAAGAGTAAGTGCGTTACTTAGCCATATGGTTGGTACCAAGAGTGAGTGCGTTACTTACCCATATGTTTGGTACCAAGAGTAAGTGCATTACTTACCCAGATGGTTGGTACCAAGAGTGAGTGCGTTTCTTACCCATATGGTTGGTTCCAAGAATGAGTGCATTACTTACCCATATGGTTGGTACCAAGAGTAAGTGCATTACTTATCCATATGGTTGGTACCAAGAGTGAGTGCGTTATTTACCCATATGGTTGGTACCAAGAGTGAGTGCGTTACTTACCGATATGATTGGTACCAAGAGTGAGTGCATTACTTACCCATATGGTTGGTACCAAGAGTGAGTGCATTATCTAACCATATGTTTGGTACCAAGAGTAAGTGCATTACTTACCCATATGGTTGGTACCAAGAGTCAATGCATTACTTACCAATACGGTTGGTACCAAGAGTGAGTATGTTGATACTTACCCATATGGTTGGTACCAAGAATAAATGCATTATTACCCATATGATTGGTACCAAGAGTAAGTGCGTTACTTACCCATATGGTTGGTACAAAGAGTGAGTGCATGACTTACCCATATCGTCGGTACCAAGAGTGAGTGCGTTACTTACCCATATGGTTGGTACCAACAGTGAGTGCAGTACTTACCCATATGGTTGGTACCAAGAGTGAGTGCGTTACTTACCCATATCTTTGGTACCAAGAGTACCCAGATGGTTGGTACCAAGAGTGAGTGCGTTTCTTACCCATGTGGTTGGTTCCAAGAATGAGTGCATTACTTACCCATATGGTTGGTACCAAGAGTAAGTGCATTACTTATCCATACGGTTGGTACCACGAGTGAGTGTGTTACTTACCCATATGGTTGGTACCAAGAGTAGATGCGTTACTTTCCCATATGGTTGGTACCAAGAGTGAGTGCGTTACTTACCCATATGATTGGTACCAAGAGTGAGTGCATTACTTACCCATATGGTTGGTACCAAGAGTGAGTGCATTACTTAACCATATGGTTGGTACCAAGAGTGAGTGCATTACTTACCCATATGGTTGGTACCAAGATTCAATGCGTTACTTACCAATACGGTTGGTACCAAGAGTGAGTATGTTACTTACCCATATGGTTGGTACCAAGAATAAATGCGTTACTTACCCATATGATTGGTACCAAGAGTAAGTGCATTACTTATCCATATGGTTGGTTCCAAGAGTGAGTGCGTTACTTACCCATATGGTTGGTACCAAGAGTGAGTGCATGACTTACCCATATCGTCGGTACCAAGAGTGAGTGCGTTACTTACCCATATGGTTGGTACCAACAGTGAGTGCAGTACTTACCCATATGGTTGGTACCAAGAGTAAGTGCGTTACTTAGCCATATGGTTGGTACCAAGAGTGAGTGCGTTTCTTACCCATGTGGTTGGTTCCAAGAATGAGTGCATTACTTACCCATATGGTTGGTACCAAGAGTAAGTGCATTACTTATCCATACGGTTGGTACCGAGAGTGAGTGCGTTACTTACCATATGGTTGGTACCAAGAGTAAATGCGTTACTTACCCATATGATTGGTACCAAGACTAAGTGCATTACCTATCCATATGGTCCGTACCAAGAGTGAGTGCGTTACTTACCCATATGGTTGGTACCAAGAGTAGGTGTGTTACTTACCCATATGGTTGGTACCAAGAGTAAATGCGTTAGTTACCCATATGGTTAGTACCAAGAGTGAGTGCGTTACTTACCCACATGGTTGGTACCGAGAGTGAGTGCGTTACTTACCCATATGGTTTGTACCATTAGTGAGTGCATTACTTATCCATATGGTTGGTACCAAGAGTGAGTGTGTTACTTACCCATATGGTTGGTACCAAGAGTGAGTGCGTTACTTACCCATATTGTTGGTACCAAGAGTGAGTGCGTTACTTACCCATATGTTTGGTACCAAGAGTGAGTGCGTTTCTTACCCATGTGGTTGGTTCCAAGAATGAGTGCATTACTTACCCATGTGGTTGGTACCAAGAGTAAGTGCATTACTTATCCATATGGTTGGTACCAAGAGTGAGTGCGTTACTTACCCATATGGTTGGTACCAATAGTAGGTGCGTTACTTACCCATATGGTTGGAACAAAGAGTGAGTGCGTTAGTTACCCATATGGTTGGTACCAAGAGTGAGTGCGTTACTTACCCACATGGTTGGTACCAAGAGTGAGTGCGTTACTTATCCATATGGTTGGTACCAAGAGTGAGTGCATTACTTACCCATATGGTTGGTACCAAGAGTGAGTGCATTACTTACCCATATGGTTGGTACCAACAGTGAGTGCGTTTCTTACACATATGGTCGGTACCAAGAGTAAGTGCGTTACTTAGCCATATAGTTGGTACCAAGAGAGAGTGCGTTAGTTAACTATATGATTGGTACCATGAGTGAGTGCGTTACTTTCCCAGATGGTTGGTAACAAGAGTGAGTGCATTACTTACCCATCTGATTGGTACCAAGAATAAGTGCGTTACTTACGCATATGGTTGGTACCAAGAGTGAGTGCATTACTTACCCTTATGGTTGGTACCAAGAGTGAGTGCATTTATTTCCCATATGGTTGGTACCAAGAGTAAGTGCGTTACTTTCATTTACGGTTGGTACCAAGAGTGAGTGCGTTACTTACCCATATGGATGATACCAAGAGTGAGTGCATTACTTACACATATGGTTGGTGCCAAGAGTATATGCGTTACTTACCCATATGGTTGGTACCAAGAGTGAGTGAATTACTTACCCATATGATTGGTACCAAGAGTGAGTGCATTACTAACCCAGACGGTTGGTACCAAGAGTGAGTGCGTTACTTACCCATATGGTTGGTACCAAGAGTGAGTGCGTTACTTACCCATATGTTTGGTACCAAGAGTGAGTGCGTTTCTTACCCATGTGGTTGGTTCCAAGAATGAGTGCATTACTTACCCATGTGGTTGGTACCAAGAGTAAGTGCATTACTTATCCATATGGTTGGTACCAAGAGTGAGTGCGTTACTTACCCATATGGTTGGTACCAATAGTAGGTGCGTTACTTACCCATATGGTTGGAACAAAGAGTGAGTGCGTTAGTTACCCATATGGTTGGTACCAAGAGTGAGTGCGTTACTTACCCACATGGTTGGTACCAAGAGTGAGTGCGTTACTTACCCATATGGTTGGTACCAAGAGTGAGTGCATTACTTACCCATATGGTTGGTACCAACAGTGAGTGCGTTTCTTACACATATGGTCGGTACCAAGAGTAAGTGCGTTACTTAGCCATATAGTTGGTACCAAGAGAGAGTGCGTTAGTTAACTATATGATTGGTACCATGAGTGAGTGCGTTACTTACCCAGATGGTTGGTAACAAGAGTGAGTGCATTACTTACCCATCTGATTGGTACCAAGAATAAGTGCGTTACTTACGCATATGGTTGGTACCAAGAGTGAGTGCATTACTTACCCTTATGGTTGGTACCAAGAGTGAGTGCATTTATTTCCCATATGGTTGGTACCAAGAGTAAGTGCGTTACTTTCATTTACGGTTGGTACCAAGAGTGAGTGCGTTACTTACCCATATGGATGATACCAAGAGTGAGTGCATTACTTACACATATGGTTGGTGCCAAGAGTATATGCGTTACTTACCCATATGGTTGGTACCAAGAGTGAGTGAATTACTTACCCATATGATTGGTACCAAGAGTGAGTGCATTACTAACCCAGACGGTTGGTACCAAGAGTGAGTGCGTTACTTACTCATATGGTTGGTACCAAGAGTGAGTGTGTTACTTATACATATGGTTGGTACCAAGAGTAGGTGCGTTAGTTTCCCATATGGTTGGTACCAAGAGTGAGTGCGTTAGTTACCCATATGGTTGGTACCAAGAGTGAGTGCGTTACTTACCCACATGGTTGGTACCAAGAGTGAGTGCGTTACTTACCCATATGGTTGGTACCAAGATTGAGTGCAATACTTATCCATATGGTTGGTACCAAGAGTGAGTGTGTTACTTACCCATATGGTTGGTACCAAGAGTGAGTGCGTTACTTGTCCATATGGTTAGTACCAAGAGTGAGTTACTTACCCATATGGTTGGTACCAACAGTGAGTGCGTTACTTACACATATGGTTGGTACCAAGAGTAAGTGCGTTACTTAGCCATATGGTTGGTACCAAGAGAGAGTGTGTTAGTTAACCATATGATTGGTACCATGAGTGAGTGCGTTACTTACCCATATGGTTGGTACCAAGAGTGAGTGCATTAGTTACCCATCTGATTGGTACCAAGAATGAGTGCGTCACTTACGCATATGGTTGGTACCAGGAGTGAGTGCATTACTTACCCATATGGTTGGTACCAAGAGTGAGTGCATTTATTTCCCATATGGTTGGTACAAAGAGTAAGTGCGTTACTTACCTATACGGTTGGTACCAAGAGTGAGTGCGTTACTTACCCATATGGTTGGTACCAAGAGTGAGTGCATTACTTACACAAATGGTTGGTACCAAGAGTATATGCGTTACTTACCCATATGGTTGGTACCAAGAGTGAGTGCATTACTTACACATATGTTTGGTACCAAGAGTGAGTGCATTACTTACCCATATGGTTGGTACCAAGAGTGAGTGAGTTACTTACCCATATGGTTGGTACCAAGAGTGAGTGTGTTACTTAAACATATGGTTGGTACCAAGAGTAGGTGCGTTACTTTCCCATATGGTTGGTACCAAGAGTGAGTGCGTTAGTTACCCATATGGTTGGTACCAAGAATGAGTGCGTTACTTACCCACATGGTTGGTACCAAGAGTGAGTGCGTTACTTACCCATATGGTTGGTACCAAGAGAGAGTGCATTACTTACCCATATGGTTGGTACCAAGAGTGAGTGCGTTACTTACCCACATGGTTGGTACCAAGAGTGAGTACGTTACTTACCCATATTGTTGGTACCAAGAGTGAGTGCGTTACTTACCCATATGTTTGGTACCAAGGGTAAGTGCATTACTTACCCAGATGGTTGTTACCAAGAGTGAGTGCGTTTCTTACCCATGTGGTTGGTTCCAAGAATGAGTGCATTACTTACCCATATGGTTGGTACCAAGAGTAAGTGCATTACTTCTCCATATGGTTGGTACCAAGAGTGAGTGCGTTACTTACCCATATGGTTGGTACCAAGAGTAGGTGCGTTACTTACCCATATGGTTGGTACCAAGAGTGAGTGCGTTACTTACCCATATGTTTGGTACCAAGAGTGAGTGCATTACTTAACCATATGGTTGGTACCAAGAGTGAGTGCATTACTTACCCATATGGTTGGTACCAAGAGTGATTGCATTACTTACCCATCTGGTTGGTACCAAGAGTGAGTGCATTACTTACCCATATGGTTGGTACCAAGAGTGAGTGCATTACTTACCCATATGGTTGGTACCAAGAGTCAATGCGTTACTTACCCATACATTTGATACCAAGAGTGAGTGCGTTACTTACCCATATGGTTGGTACCAAGAGTAAATGCGTTACTTACCCATATGATTGGTACCAAGAGTAAGTGCATTACTTATCCATCTGGTTGGTACCAAGAGTGAGTGCGTTACTTACCCATATGGTTGAGACCAAGAGTAGGTGTGTTACTTACCCATATGGTTGGTACCAAGAGTAAATGCGTTACTTACCCATATGATTGGTACCAAGAGTAAGTGCATTACTTATCCATCTGGTTGGTACCAAGAGTGAGTGCGTTACTTACCCATATGGTTGAGACCAAGAGTAGGTGTGTTACTTACCCATATGGTTGGTACCAAGAGTGAGTGCGTTAGTTACCCATATGGTTGGTACCAAGAGTGAGTGCGTTACTTACCCATATGGTTGGTACCAAGATTGAGTGCAACACTTATCCATATGGTTGGTACCAAGAGTGAGTGTGTTACTTACCCATATGGTTGGTACCAAGAGTGAGTGCGTTACTTACCCATATGGTTGGTACCAACAGTGAGTGCGTTTCTTCCACATATGGTCGGTACCAAGAGTAAGTGCGTTACTTAGCCATATGGTTGGTACCAAGAGAGAAGGCATTAGTTAACCATATGATTGGTACCATGAGTGAGTGCGTTACTTACCCAGAGGGTTGGAACCAAGAGTGAGTGCATTGCTTACACATCTGATTGGTACCAAGAATGAGTGCGTTACTTACGCATATGGTTGGTACCAAGAGTGAGTGCATTTCTTACCCATATGGTTGGTACCAAGAGTGAGTGCATTTTTTTCCTATATGGTTGGTACTAAGAGTAAGTGCGTTACTTACATTTACGGTTGGTACCAAGAGTGAGTGCGTTACTTACCCATATGGTTGATACCAAGAGTGAGTGCATTACTTACACATATGGTTGGTGCCAAGAGTATATGCGTTACTTACCCATATGGTTGGTACCAAGAGTGAGTGCGTTACTTACCCATACGATTGGTACCAAGAGTGAGTGCATTACTTACCCATACGGTTGGTACCAAGAGTGAGTGCGTTACTTACCCATATGGTTGGTACCAAGAGTGAGTGTGTTACTTATACATATGGTTGGTACCAAGAGTAGGTGCGTTAGTTTCCCATATGGTTGGTACCAAGAGTTTGTGCGTTAGTTACCCATATGGTTGGTACCAAGAGTGAGTGCGTTACTTACCCCCATGGTTGGTACCAAGAGTGAGTGCGTTACTTACCCATATGGTTGGTACCAAGAGTGAGTGCGTTACTTGTCCATATGGTAGGTACCAAGAGTGAGTGAGTTACTTACCCATATGGTTGGTACCAACAGTGAGTGCGTTACTTACACATATGGTTGGTACCAAGAGTAAGTGCGTTACTTAGCCATATGGTTGGTACCAAGAGAGAGTGTGTTAGTTAACCATATGATTGGTACCATGAGTGAGTGCGTTACTGACCCATATGGTTGGTACCAAGAGTGAGTGCATTACTTACCCATCTGATTGGTACCAAGAATGAGTGCGTTACTTACGCATATGGTTGGTACCATGAGTGAGTGCATTACTTACCCATATGGTTGGTACCAAGAGTGAGTGCATTTATTTCCTATATGGTTGGTACCAAGAGTAAGTGCGTTACTTACATTTACGGTTGGTACCAAGAGTGAGTGCGTTATTTACCCATATGGTTGATACCAAGAGTGAGTGCATTACTTACACATATGGTTGGTGCCAAGAGTATATGCGTTACTTACTCATATGGTTGGTACCAAGAGTGAGTGCGTTACTTACCCATATGATTGGTACCAAGAGTGAGTGCATTACTTACCCATACGGTTGGTACCAAGAGTGAGTGCGTTTCTTACTCATATGGTTGGTACCAAGAGTGAGTGTGTTACTTATACATATGGTTGGTACCAAGAGTAGGTGCGTTAGTTACCCATATGGTTGGTACCAAGAGTTTGTGCGTTAGTTACCCATATGGTTGGTACCAAGAGTGAGTGCGTTACTTACCCCCATGGTTGGTACCAAGAGTGAGTGCGTTACTTACCCATATGGTTGGTACCAAGAGTGAGTGCGTTACTTGTCCATATGGTTGGTACCAAGAGTGAGTGAGTTACTTACCCAAATGGTTGGTACCAACAGTGAGTGCGTTACTTAGCCATATGGTTGGTACCAAGAGAGAGTGTGTTAGTTAACCATATGATTGGTACCATGAGTGCGTGCGTTACGTACCCATATGGTTGGTACCAAGAGTGAGTGCATTACTTACCCATCTGATTGGTACCAAGAATGAGTGCGTTACTTACGCATATGGTTGGTACCAAGAGTGAGTGCATTACTTACCCATATGGTTGGTACCAAGAGTGTGTGCATTTATTTCCCATATGGTTGGTACAAAGAGTAAGTGCGTTACTTACCTATACGGTTAGTACCAAGAGTGAGTGCGTTACTTACCCATATGGTTGGTACCAAGAGTGAGTGCGTTACTTACACAAATGGTTGGTACCAAGAGTATATGCGTTACTTACCCATATGGTTCGTACCAAGAGTGAGTGCGTTACTTACACATATGTTTGGTACCAAGAGTGAGTGCATTACTTACCCATACGGTTGGTACCAAGATTGAGTGTGTTACTTACCCATATGGTTGGTACGAAGAGTGAGTGTGTTACTTACACATATGGTTGGTACCAAAAGTAGGTGCGTTACTTACCCATATGGTTGGTACCAAGAGTGATTGCGTTAGTTACCCATATGGTTGGTACCAAGAATGAGTGCGTTACTTACCCACATGGTTGGTACCAAGAGTGAGTGCGTTACTTACCCATATGGTTGGTACCAAGAGTGAGTGCATTACTTACCCATATGGTCGGTACCAAGATTGAGTGTGTTACTTACCCATATGGTTGGTACCAAGAGTGAGTGCGTTACTTACCCATATGGTTGGTACCAACAGTGAGTGCGTTACTTACCCATATGGTAAGTACCAAGAGTAAGTGCGTTACTTAGCCATATGGTTGGTACCAAGAGTGAGTGCGTTACTGATCCATATGTTTGGTACCAAGAGTAAGTGCATTACGTACCCAGATGGTTGGTACCAAGAGTGAGTGCGTTACTTACCCATGTTGTTGGTTCCAAGAATAAGTGCATTACTTAGCCATATGGTTGGTACCAAGAGTGAGTGCATGACTTACCCATATGGTCGGTACCAAGATTGAGTGTGTTACTTACCCATATGGTTGGTACCAAGAGTGAGTGCGTTACTTACCCATATGGTTGGTACCAACAGTGAGTGCGTTACTTACCCATATGGTAAGTACCAAGAGTAAGTGCGTTACTTAGCCACATGGTTGGTACCAAGAGTGAGTGCGTTACTTATCCATATGGTTGGTACCAAGAGTGAGTGCATTACTTACCCATATGGTTGGTACCAAGAGTAAGTGCGTTACAAATCTATACGGTAGGTACCAAGAGTGAGTTCGTTACTTACCCATATGGTTGGTACCAAGAGTGAGTGCATTACTTACACATATGGTTGGTACCAAGAGTGAGTGCATTACTTACCCATATGGTTGGTACCAAGAGAGAGTGCGTTAGTTAACCATATGATTGGTACCATGAGTGAGTGCGTTACTTACCCATATGGTTGGTACCAAGAATGAGTGCATTACTTACCCATATGTTTGGTACCAAGAGCTACCTGACCAGACGCAGCGATCGGAGGAGACGTAGTAGTCTGTGTGTACAGGCTTGACCCAGGCCGACGGGTGAACGTGGCCAGGTGGCGGCCCGTCCGAGAGCAAGTGCAGTGGGTCACACGCTGACCTCCAGGGGTGAACTGGTCAACCCACAAGTCCTGAAGGTCAGCTCCACTCACCAAGATCGTAGAGAACGAGGGGAGGTGGAGTCTCGACAGCAAGCCCGACGGGGCCGCAGGACACGGACTGGGCCCCCAGAGGGGTCAGCCAGGGAGACTACGACAGGCCGACTGAGCGGCGTGAGTTTGGTGCTGTTGCAAAAGAAGGAGCGCGAAGCACCAGAGTCAAGTGTGAAAGTGTGCAAGGCCTCAGTAGGTGCAGTACCTGAGAGAGCAGACTCACCAGCACCTGGAGCTGCATACTCACTAGTACCTGGAGAAGCAGACTCACTAGTACCTGGAGCAGCAGACGCACCAGCACCTAGAGCAGCAGCCTCAATGCCCGGGTCGGCCGAACCCACAAGCTCTGGGTACGGACCACTCGGCTCTACGGACTCGTCCGAAGGTGGAGGTGAGAGCGAGTGGCCGGTAGACAGAGGAGTGGACTGTGGCGAGGAGAACAGGAAACTGAAGCGCTGAAGGACCAGGTGCACCATGTGTGACTGAGTCAGTGTGATGGTGCACTGTGCTCTGTGTCGGGTGATCTGCAAGCCAAGATAGCTGCGCAGTTCACCTAAGTCAGGGCATGTGTGTCTCTTCTGCTGCTCCGACTTCACCTAAGGTCAGTGCCTCCGTGTCAGCATTGGCAAATACGAGGTCATCTACGTACACGAGGACGTATAACGGCGACAGAGAGGTGTCGGTGCGGAGAAACAGCGACGTGTCAGCAGTAGAAGGAGCAAACCCAATAGCCACAAGTGTAGTCCTCAGCGTATCGTGCCACTCACGAGGCGCCTGGCGGAGACCGTAGACTGGCCGGCGGAGGCTCCACTGGGTACCTGCAGGAAATGACCCAGAAAAGCCAGGTGGGCAGTGCAGCCAGATCTCCTCGTGCAGTCTGCCCTGCAGGAAAGCTATGCTTAAGTCCAGAGAGTGCAACTCATAGTCACGCTGAGCAGCGACGTGCAGCAACACCTGAAGAGTAGTCATCTTCGGGGTGGGGGTGAAGGTCTGGAAGTAGTCAACCCCCTATCGCTGACTGAAGCCTCGAGCAACGTAACGCGCGTTCAAGGCAGGCGGAGAACCCGGCGACCGCTTCACCCTGAAGATCCACATGCCGTCGACTATGTTCGCCCCAAGTGGGGGAACCTCGTCGACGTAGGTGCCTGTGGACTTCCAGGATGCCATCTCGGCATCCATGGCTACCTGCCACTGAGAGGAGTAAGGACCCGTAATCGCCTCTGCGTAAGAGCGCGGGGTCGGGATGTTTGGTGCATCCGGGTCTCCCTCAGGGGCAAGCAGCATGGAAGCGAAACGAGGTACAGCATCTGCAAGACACTCAAATTCCTCCTGCCTGTCCTCAAGGACGTCCGTGCCAAGAGCACACTCACCCCCGACGGACGGGGGAGTGGCAGTCGCAGACACAGCAACTACAGCAGTAGCGTAATCTAGACAGCAGGCAGCAGCAAAGTCAAACAGCTCAGCAACGAGAGCAGACGCAGCAGCAGCAGACTCAAAAGAAGGGTCAAATTCAGTAGTGACGAGGAGACGAGAGACAGTGGGACTACTCAGTGTAAGGAGAGGGAGCACGCAGTGGTGAGGCTGGCTGTAACGGCGGCTGCGACTGGTCAGGCAGTGGACACAGTAAGGGAGGAGTAAGGCCAGGAGAATACGGGACACCAAGAACTTGCTGAAGCAGGGGAACGAAGTACGATCGCGGCCGCACACTGCCTCCAGCACCTCCAGCTCCAGGGTCAACAGCTCCAGCTCCTGCACCTCTTGCGCCTCCCGCGCCAGTGCCTCCAACTCCAGCTCCTCCAGCTCCAGCACCTCAAGCGCCAGCTCCACCAGCGCAAGAGCCTCCAGCTCCAGCAGCTCCAGGCTCCGTAGGGTCTCCTGCTCCAGCGCCCCCAACACCACCAGTCCCGGCAGCTCCAGCACCCCTGGTACGAGCACCTCCAGGACCGGTAGCCGCAGTACCTCCAGTACCACCAGCTCCAGCTGTAACTCCAGCACCTCCAGCTCCAATGTCTCAAGCGCCTCTAGCTCCGGGAGCTCCACTCTGAAGGCGTGCGCGCCGAACAAGCCACTCACGCAGCTGCTGCGGAGACAGTCGCGGCGAAGCACCAGCAAGACCTCCAGACGAAGCAGCACCCCGGGGCTCAGCACCCCCAGACTCCGCACCCTCCGACTCAGCACCCCCAGGCTCAACACCCTCAGGCTCAGCACCTCCAGGCTCCTCACCCCCAGGCTCAGCACCCCCAGACCCAGCACCCTCAGAACCCGCACCCCCCGGCTCCGCACCCCTAGACGCAGCACCCCTAGACGCAGCACCTGGAGCAGCACTTGAGCAGACACCTACCTCGACAGGCGCAGTACCAGGGAGAGGGTCTACCTGAGACACACCGGAGGGAGCAAGACCCTAGGGCGGGAGGGGATCGACCGGAGGGGGACCGGGAGCAAGGAAGAGCGGCGGGGGCAGGGGAGGGGCAGAGCGGTAGTGGAAGAAACGGTAAAAGGGAACCGACTCGTCCTGAGAAAGGAGGACATGGCGTGAGGTGGGGTGGTAAAACTACCAGCCAGGCGGTCAGGGACAAAGCCAAGGAAGATGCAGGGGATAGCATGGGCGGAGAGCTTGTCCGCGGACGTATCACGAACAAAGGCACGAGAACCCCAGACCCGGAACACCGACGCATCGCCAACCTCCCCCGTCCAACGCAGTGTGGGCGAGGTCTCCGGTAAGGAGACAAGGGGCCAGAGGTTGAGCTGATGGGCAGCGTACCGGACCGCAAACGGCCACAGAAAATGGGGAGCAGCCGCATGGATCATGGAGGTACGAGCGACCTCCATGACTAAGCCAATATGGCGCTCAGCAATCCCATTTTGCTGAGGGGATTCCAAAAGCGTGAACGACTGGAGAATGCCCTTCCCACGACAAAATTCCTGCAAGAGGTTCGAGGAGAACTCACCACCACTGTCAGAGTGCAGACGCAGGACAGGAAGGTCCTGGCCGAACCACTCGCGGAGCTGGAGACGGACTGTGCGGATCCAAGGGATCAAGACATCAACGACCTCACCCTTGCTGCACAAGGGGAAGACCGTGGTGTACTGCATGTAGTCATCAACTAACAGTAGAAAGTAGCGCTCGCTGCCCTATCCACTGACGCGGGCTGGGCCCCACATGTCCATGTGAAGAGTCTGCAGGGGAGCAGTCGTCGGGGGAAACGAGGAGGAGTGAGGAGCGGCGCGCTGCCGCCCCTCGATGCAAGGAAGGCAGGGCGGGGCAGGCGAGGGCGGGAGGGGAGGCAGAGACCTGGGTAGACCAGAGACAAGAAGACGGGAGTGCATGCCACGAAGGCGTGGCAGGGAGGGGTGACCCAGGCGGTGGTGCCACAGAAGAGTCTGGTGCGACAGGAGGCAACACGAGCAAGAGGCGGCTACCTGACCTGACGCGGACACCTGAGCAGACGCAGCTACCTGAGGAGGCTCGCTAGCGAGTGTGTACAGACTCGACCCTGGTCGACGAGTGAACGTGGCCAGGTGACGCCCCGTCCGTGTCCACGTGCAGATCGGCACACGCTGACCCCCAGGAGTGGTGGTAGTGACCATCGCATCCTGGAGGGCAGCGGTACTCACCAAGTTCATAGAGAACGAGGGGATGTGAAGACCTGACAGTGAGCCGGATGGAACCGCCGGACACGGGAGGACAGTGGAGGAACGGGCAACGACCGGGCCCCTAGAGGGGTCAGCCAGTCTGACCGGGACAGGTGCAGGGAGAGGAGTGAGAGTGGTGCTGTCACGAAAGAAACAGCGCGAGGCGCCTGAGTCCAACGTGAAGGTGTGTAAGGCGTGAGCAAGCGCAGTACCAGGGAGAGTACCAGACTCACTAGCACCTAGAGCAGCAGCAGCTATACCTGGGTTAGGCGGCACACACCGGTAACAGTCACCCTCAGCACTAACAGACAAAGCATACATAGCAGAAAGAATAGCATCAAAGTCTAGGTCAAAGATAGCAACCCTAGACCTAAGTAGATCTGCCAAGTGAGGGAGCTCGACGTCGTCACCAAACTCAGCACGCCAAGCGTCGTCGAGGCGGGAGAAGCAGCGGTGCTGAGTGCGAAGCTTCCCGCAGGTCTGACCTGCACGAACACCCGTGCGAATGATATACGGGCAGCCATCACTACCCCCAGACGTCCCACGCTGAAAAAAACCACTCACGGAGCTGCTGGGGCGACTGGGTCTCGCTCCAACGCTGCTGCTGCTGCCGCTGGCCACCACCAGGGCCTCCATGCCGAGGTCCAGTCCTACCGCCTCCAGTCCCACCACCTCCTCTGCCGCCACTACCACCACTGCCTCCACCGCCGCCACCAGAGCCCCCACTCCCGCCACCAGTCCCACCGCCGCCACCACGTCCACTGCCTCCACCACCTCCACTGCTTCCCCCACCACCACTCCTGCTGCCACCTCCACCACCACCTCTGCCACCTCCACAACCCCTGCCACCCTTGCCCTTGCTGCTGCGGCGCTTCGCACTAGCAGAAGCAGCCTCGACGTCCTCAGCAACAGAGACGTCTGCAGCAGCAGTAGCAGAGGCGTAGGAGGGGGCAAGGGGGGAGGGGGAGCACCCCTCAAAGAAAGGTGGTCGCGGAGTGCCACGAGCAGCACCTACAGCAACCGCACTGGTCTCAGCTGCGAGGAGATGCTGCTCGAGGAGGTCAACAGTGAGGGAGGTGGGGTCAAGCGAGAGAAAGTGGTCCCTGACAGAGAGAAGAGAGTCAGGGAGGCGAGTGACTATGAAGTAGAGGGTGATGAACATCGAGGGCTGGTTCCTGTCAAGGAACTCAGCAGGGATGGTAGCGCGGTAGCGAGCGTCGCTAGTGCGTAGGTGGGAAACCAGGTCCTCTACTATGGCAAAAGCTGACATCTCGGGGAACAGGTAGGGCAGTAGCAGTCGGCCTAGCGCAGCAGTGGCAGGCGAGGAGTAGCGAGCGACTACAGCGTCGTACAGTGCCTGTGCTGTCTTGTGCTGTCCAAAGTGAGCGCATTCAGCTAACGGCAGGTGGTTGCGAATGGCTAAGCGGGCAGCAGCGTCGCGCGTAAGCCACTGTGAGCGAGTCGCACTGTCAACTGTGGCGGGAGGGGCGGTAGCGGCACCTGACGCGAGGTCAAACAGCGAAACACTGTCCTTAGAATCGCTCAGTAGGTACAGCTGCAGGTCATCGAGCCACGTGTCAAACTGAACCGGTCTGCCCTGATGATCGAACGCGAGAACCCTAAGTGAAGCCATAGTGGCGCAGTATGCAGGAGCAGTAGCAGCAGTAGCAGCAGTATCAGTAGCAGCAGTAGCAGTAGTAGCAGTAGGAGCAGTAGCAGTAGCAGTGGCCAAGGGGCCGAGGGGCCTGGGGCCTAGGGGCCAAGGGGCCGAGGGGCCGAGGTCGAGGGGGGGGCCGAGGGGCTTGGGGCCTAGGGGCCAAGGGGCCGAGGTGCCAGGGGCCTAGGGGCCAGGGGCCGAGGGGCCAGGGGGCCGAGGGGCCGAGGGGCCGGGGCCTAGGGGCGAATGGGCCGCGAGGCTAGGGGAGACGGGGCCGAGGGGCCTCGGGCCTAGGGGCGTTGGGCCGCGGGGCCAAGGGCGACGGGGCCGAGGGGCCGGGGGGGGGCCTTGGTCGACGGGGCCGCGGGGCCAGGAGATTAGGGGCCGAGGGGCCTCGGGCCTAGGTCGTCGGGGCCGCGGGGCCAGGGGCGACGGGGCCGAGGGGGCCGGGG
The DNA here is from genome assembly GCA_947471745.1 of Closterium sp. Naga37s-1. Classification (NCBI taxonomy): domain Eukaryota; kingdom Viridiplantae; phylum Streptophyta; class Zygnematophyceae; order Desmidiales; family Closteriaceae; genus Closterium; species Closterium sp. Naga37s-1. Next base: position 7,125 of record CANJKZ010000631.1, on the reverse strand, counting down.
GCCTAGGTCGACGGGGCCGCGGGGCCAGGAGAGTAGGGGCCGAGGGGCCTCGGGCCTGGCGACGGGGCCGCGGAGCCAGGGGCGACGGGGCCGAGGGGCCGGGGGCCTAGGTCGACGGGGGCTGCGGGGCCAGGAGAGTAGGGGCCGAGGGGCCGAGGGCCTAGGGCGACGGGGCCGCGGGGCCAGGGGTGACGGGGCCGAGGGGCCGGGGACCTAGGTCGACGGGGCCGCGGGGCCGAGGTCTAGGTGAGGGGCGACGGGCGACGGGCCACGACGGGACCGAGGGGCCAGGGGCGACGGGGCCAAGGGGCCGGGGGCCTAGGTCGACGGGGCCGCGACGGGCGACTGGCAGCAGGGGTCGCGACTGGCCTAGGGCGACGGGGGTCGCGACGGGCCTAGGGCGACGGGGGTCGCGACAGGCCTAGGGCGACCAAGGGGCCGGGCTAGGGGCGACGGGCGACGGGGGGGGCGAGCTAGGGGCGACGCCAAGGGGCGACGGGCCGGGCTAGGGGTGGCGACGGGCCGGGGCCTAGGGGCGACGGGCGCGTGGCTACGGGCCGGGGCCTAGGCTAGCAGGGCAGCAGGTGGTGGGCCCAAAAAAAAACGGTCCTAAGAAGGGACCTGCTCTGAAACCATGTCAGAATAACGAACGAGAATTAGTGAACTAGCAAAGAGTTGGGTACAAGTACTAACCCTAATTGGGTTGTACCCCTTATGGGCTACCTCACTACAGCCTACACAATGTAAGCTATATATACGTTTGACAGCTTCATCCTGCTCGTCGCCTATGTAGACGACCTTCTCTACACCGGCGACAACACAGAACTCCTCGACCGCTTCGAACGGGACATCCAAGACAAGCTCGAGCTGACCATCGACCATGATGTCACTCAGTGCCTCGGCCTCAACGTCACCCAGACAGCCGACACGATCCACCTCTCTGCCGCAAAATACGCATAGACCTTCGCCAAGAATTTCGGCATCGCTCCTGTCGGCATCATCACTCCATCCCACACACCTCCTAACCACGAGCCCGACAGCACCCCCCTCTCCGCTGCCGACCATCGTCTCTATCAGCGGCAGCTCGGGTGTCTAATTTTTGCCGCCGTCACATGTCGCCCAAACCTGTCCTTCATCGCCAGCCAGCTCGCCCAGTACCTGCGCCGACCTGAAGGGGAGAATATGGCCGACCTGCGACGCGCCCTACAGTACTTCATCTCTACGCCTGACGTCGGCCTCACCTACCAAGCGAACCTAATGGCTAACATACAGCTCACGAAGGACTCTATCTCACGGAGCTCCTACAGGAAACGAAGACGGCGAGGAACGGGTCATTCAAGTTACGCTGCGATAACCAGAGTGCGATCAAGATCGCGAACAAACCCGGCTTCGTCAACCGCACGAAACACATCGCCATGCGTTACTTCTTCGTCAAGGACGAAATCAACAAAGGGAAGGTCCAGCTCACCTATTGCCCAACTGGCGAAATGGCAGCTGATTTCCTGATGAAGAAACTGCCACGTTAGAAGTTCCAATACTGCTCGGACTTGTGCGGAGTCGTCCGAAAGATCCACGTGGCGCACCTCCAGGAATGAAGGGGAGTGTTGAAGTATGAAGGGGATTGAGTTTAGCATTCCCATAGGTGCAGCTGTATCATACCCGTCACTATCGAAGCAGCACCTGCAGCAATATCGGATCAGGCTGTAACAAGGGCAAGAAGGTCAACAGTCGCAAAGGTCAAATGTCTCGACTGTTGACCATCTGGACCGATTGACTCACCATCGAGGAATGGCAACAGGCGTAATCGTTTGTACGGTTACACGCAGCGAGTCGGTAACAAGAAGAAGAGCAATAGACAGAGTCAATGTAGAACAGCATGTAAAACAGTTAGAATAAGGGAATGTACCCTTTAGAGTACATGGCTAGCTAGATCTGTTTATTGTGTGTGTTTTATCCCCTTAAATCAACTTCGTCATTTACATCCACGATGCACAAGGTTCATACAACAAATCTTCCGCGACCAAAACTCTCCAAGGCAATCCTATCATATCCAAGATCCTTACTCTAGCACTATGTTTGTATAATATGGGTAGGCAGTAGTCAGGTAAAACTTAGGGGGTACCGAAAACTCTTTGTGAGAATCTTAGGCAAGAATGATTTCACTATAGAAAGTTGAGTACAATAGGGTAGGAAAGGTGGGTACACCACCAAGCAGGAAGTTAGGATAACTACACTAAGGCTAGAACTACATGCAGTTATAATATAATTCTGACATCCCCCCGTAACTGCATGCAGGAATAGCTAAGTGAAAGACACAACCTGCAGGGGTACACCACAGACACAGAAAACAGCAGGCAAGGCAGCAGAACAGGTTCGGCAGCAAAGGGGCAGGCGATAGCAAGGCACTTCTGCCACCCCCTTACTCTCCTCCCCCCCCGACCACAGGAGGGGCAGGAGGGGGAGAGAGGAGGCGGGCTGGCTCTGGCTGGTCACCCCCTCCATCCCCTCACCCTCCCCCTCCCCCTCCCCCCCACACTGCTGCAGGAGCAGCAGAGGGGGGAAGAGAGGAGAGGTGGCGGGACAGCTGCTGGTTGGCCTCACACCCGCCACCCCAGTGCCACTCCCCCGGCTCCCCCACACCCTCACACCCTCCCCCCCAGCGGCAACTGCAGCAGTGGGAACAAAAGGAGGAGGAGGGGAAGGGAAGCACACCCCCCATCACCCCCACACCCGCCACCCCCATACCCTCCCCCCCACGGCTGCAAAGAGACGAAGGAGGAGGGGGGGGTCGGGGAGAAAGCCGTAGAGCGGCTACAGAGGGTCGGCGCGGGTATAGGGCAGGGGCGGCTGCAGCGAGTGCACACGCGGGGTGAGGCAGAGGCGGCTGCACCGAGTGCAGGAGCGGGGGGCGGCTTCTCCAAGGGCAGGCGCTGGGTGGTGCAGGGGCGGCTGCACCGAGTGCAGGCGCGGGTGAGGCAGGGGCACCGTCGCGGGCGCCAGGGGCGGGTCCGCGGCAGCTCAAAACACCGCCGCGGGCGCCAGGGGCGGGTCCCACGGCGGCTCAGGGCACCGCCGCGGGCGCCAGGGGCGGGTCCGCGGCGGCTCAGGGCACCGCCGCGGGCGCCAGGGCGCCAAAGCAGGCGGCAGAAGGGGCGACGCTCGCCCCCCCCCCCAGGTCGCCCCTCCCGTCGCCTGTCGAGGCGACCTGAGGGGGCCGCGTGCGGCCCCCAAGGGAGCCGCGACGGGCGACGGGAAAAGAGGGGGGGGCGGTGCACGTGCCCCCGGTGCGCCGCGACAGGCGACGGAGCATGACCGGGGCGGGACCGGGGCAGGGTCGAGGCAGGGCCGAAAGGGGCAGCGACGGGGCCGCAAGGGGCGGCGACGGGGCCGCTTGAGGCGGCGACGGGGCCGATAGGGGCGGCGACGGGGCCGCGAAGGGGCCGCGAGGGGCCTGAAAGGTCGGCGACGGGGCCGGTAGGGGCGGCGACGGGGCCGCAAAAGGCGGCGACGGGGCCGCTGAAGGCGACGATGGGGCCGATAAGGGCGGCGACGGGGCCGCGAAGGGGCCGCGAGGGGCCTGGAAGGGCGGCGACGGGCCGGTAAGGGCCGGCGACGGCGGCCGCGAAGGGGCCGCGAAGGGCCTGACGAGGGCCGGAGGGGCCTTAAGGGGCCGTACGGGGCCGTAAGTGGGGGCCGTAAACGGGGCCTTACGGCGGCCGTAAACGGGGCCTAACGGGGCCTGACGGGGCCTTAAGGGTAGGCGCGACGCGCGCGGCAGGAAGGTGAGGAAAAAAAAAAGTTGAAGACTGTGGTGGGCCCTTAGGATCGAAAGTTGCTCTATACCATGTGAGAATCTTAGGCAAGAATGATTTCACTATAGAAAGTTGAGTACAAATAGGGTAGGAAAGGTGGGTACACCACCAAGCAGGAAGTTAGGATAACTACACTAAGGCTAGAACTACATGCAGTTATAATATAATTCTGACACTCTTTACACTCTTCGTGTACCCCCCCTGCTCTCGTAACATCATCATTCTCCCTACCTATTTAAGCTTATTAGTTTATGAGACTCCGGTAACAAGTGTTATGAGTTGTAAATGATGAGAGTGTACGGAAGTGGATACGCGGTTGTATTACAACCATTCAGCAAACATCAAAGTGTCAGAATCCCAACCACTAGACCATTGGGATAAAAGGGCTTGTTAAGTAGCGGGTCAGTGCGCCCATAACCCCCCAGGCCAACATGTCTGTAACCCCTTCCCTAGGATCAATCGGGGATCACCAGTGGACCTCTGACACAAAGCATAGCAGTAAGTATAGCGAGGGACCTAGCTGGGTGAGGACCATCGGAATGAGGTTACTGTCGATTCCAAAGACGACGTGGGTCACAATCGGGAGGCGAGGTCATCGGACCGAGCCTGGTCTCCTGAAAATCTGGAGTCTTTTTGCATAGTAGCGTCACTCAGCAAGGAATCAGAAAAAAAAAAATCTTACAAGCCGAGTCCTTCAAAAGTTGGGGTTGTTTTCTATGCAATTTTTCTTACTTGGTTTAAGTTTGAGCAAAGTGTATCCATGGTAACTTGGGGCTTTAAGGGTCATTAATCGGGCACTCGCATTTCCTTGCTGGTCAGAGGCGGTCACGGGAAGCCACGATATTGTCGCTTGCTGGTCGCTCTGTTGTTATTGGACGAGGTGCCGCGATAATATTGGAGATTTATGACGCTGGTCAGCAACGTCGGTGGAGTGCAAGCAGAATCATACGTCCAACTCTCACACGTAGATTCCTCCAGGAGGCAAAGCTACACAGGATCTGACCCTGATATGGGGGAAACCAAGAAAGCAAATATTCCCCTTGTGCATGACGCGTGGCTCTAACCCGCCTTTGTGGAGGAGGGCAATTCTACACACGATGCCAACCCCTGCGCGCGAATTTACCTTTTTCAGGATTGGAAAGTCTGCACCCGTGCTTTTTTTCCAGCCAGTTGCACCCACATTACAAGCCCCTCAAGCAAGTCTGCAGTGGTTATGAACCAGTACGAACCACAGAAACTGAAGTCAAACAGAAGAGACTGAGGTCAAAATGGTAAACGATGGTTACAATTGTATTTATAAGCCCTTTTTGGCTAGTTGCGACGTTGACGAAACTTGCGAAATTCAGAGAGTCAGTTAAAACCTCCTTCAAAAGGCAAACTTGGGTTAGTTCAACGAGCATCGTGTGTATTCGAGTTTACGTTGTGGAAATGACGGGTTGTGGTGTACAGTACAGCTTGTGTAAACCCACCCTTCAAACCACATCTCCCTCTTGGTTTTCTCCCACCACCAGCACTTGCTCTAATCTTGTTTCTCACCCACCCATATCCATTTGACGCCTTTCTCGCACCCACCATTGTAGTCTCCAACTTCATCGCCAGTATTCTTCCAAAGCCGGCCGCCATCGCCATCCCCAATCGACGCACTTTTCGCCATCCTCATCGCTATTCCCGTCGTTTAGATACCTTTCTCCCTTCCTCCTCGCGAAACCTGATTCTTTTCCCACACCCAGAAGCAGCAACCCACGATGGCCGGCCGGCGATCCGCCATCAGCTTGGCGGACGCGGATTTTCTCGTCGCTCGAGTCCTCCGTCGCGCCCGCCGCCATTCTCGGCAGCAGGGCACGCTGGGCGCCATGCTGTCGCCTCCAAATCAGCCCGTGCGGCGCCTCAACGTGCACGAGTACCAGGCAGCCGCGCGCCGCCTGGATCTCAATGTCCATCCATCCCGTCGAACGTTGCAACCGCGGAACGGCGGTCTGAGATCTTAACGTTCCTGCCGCTTCAAACCTCTCCCTTCTCTGCCCCTCTCCATCTCGCGCTCGTCGATCTTTCTTAAATCCGCGTGGTCCTCCTTTTCCTGCCGTGCTCACCTGTGTGTCGCAGGGCGCGGCGCTGATGGGCAAGTTCGGAGTGAACGTGCCCAAGGGCATCGTGGCGGTCCACGCCAGAAGAGGCGCTGCGGCCGCCAAGCAGCTCGCCAGTCCGGCGGGGCAGGTGAGCCAAGTGATGCCGCAAAGAGGCGCTCGCGGCAGCCTTCAGCTGCGAGAGCGCAGGAAATGCGGCAGATGCTCTTCGGGGGGCCGATCCGACCAATGCAGCGTGCTGTCACCTGTTATCCGCTCATGCTATATCGGCAGTTTCCTCACCTGTCGTGCACCTCGCGGCCTCGCTTCTGTCCCGGCTTCTGTCTAATGGCGCGCGCGCTGATGGCAGGTGGTGATCAAGAGTCAGGTGCTGGCGGGGCGGGCGCGGGCTGGGCACGTTCAAGACGGCTTCAAGGGCGGCGTGCACGTTCACGGACGTGGACCACATCTCCGACTTCGCATGTACGCACGCGCTCCCACCCCCACAACCCCTTGACCTCTCTTGCTTGCTGCTTTTCTGCACGTTGCCTGCCGGCTGCCGTCCCAGACGCACTGCGCGCGCGTCCCATGCCCGCGCAGTGCACGAGCGAGCGATGCCTAGATTGCGACTCACTGCTGCTTGGTGACCCGTATTGTGCTCCCCCACCCCTCCCCTCCGCGCTTGCAGCCAAGATGCTGGGTCAGATCCTGGTCACCAAGCAGACCGGCGCCGCCGGCAAGCCCGTGAACAAGGTGAGCGGCACAAGGTGGTGAGAGCAAGCCGCACCTTACGAGAGCGCGCGCCAGTGCACTTCCAATATTTATTTTTCGTTCAGATTGGGTTTGGTTTGGTTGGGATCCGACGAAATGCGCGTTCATGTGCATGGCTTGATTCTCCGTGTGTTGTGCGTGTGCGTGGAGGGTGCAGGTGCTGATAGCGGAGATGCTCAAGGTGGCCAACGAGATGTACTTCGCCATTCTGCTTGACCGCGTCTCCGCCGGCCCCGTAAGCCCTCGCACCCGCGCACCGCTCCCCGTCGCACCCGCGCACCCGTTCCCCCCTCGCGCCCGGCCCTCCTCGCACCCGCCTCCCCTTCGCTGCGTGCTGAGCCATTGTGGTGACCGGGCCGTGCATCCCTTTTCTGCACCGTCGCCCCTCGCTGCGCCGGGGCTTGCGCGTTCAGTGGAGCGGTGGCTCACAGGCACGGCCATGATGCTCGTGTGCGTGTGCATGTGCGTGTGCGGTGGTG